>QFEU01006031.1:0-49452 GCA_003316345.1 Tricholoma terreum | reverse complement strand
GCGTGGTGACACTGGTGAGAGGGTGAGCCTAGACAGGACATCTTTGCAGGACCATCAATCCGCATAAGGACTCTCGGATCAACGTTCCAACTTTCAACGTCCAACTGTCAAAGCCGCTCAATGTCTGGTAGCTCCTTACATATTGTTAGTGATTTGACATCTACTACTTAATGCTCACAAAGTGAGAATGTATGCTTTTTTCTCATTGGCGCGCACTACAAAATCTTTCCATTCTTCCCATCAACTCAAGCCGCCGTGATTTTGCCTTTTCATAGGACCTGGGGCCTGAGATCGCGCGTTTGCCGTGCCCACTCTACTAAAGACGCTGTCGGGGTCAATGAAGCATAGCGCCAGAACCTTGCAATAACCTAGTGTGCTGTATGACCCTCAGCCGCGTCCTGCTCCCAAACGAACAGAATCGGAAGGCCATGCCTCAATATCCTACTACATAGTAGGTTGTTGTCGGAAGCGAAGACGACTGTCAGCCCTTGTGTAATATATGGCAGAGGCACATGTGCAACAGCGTTGACAACTTGGCATCGATCATAATTCGGGAGAAGGCAGGCCTCCTGACCATCGACGTGCCAAGAACCTCCCTCGTATCTGGGCTTCTCGGATGTCAAGTGAATGTTCGCCAATTTTGCAATCACCTAAAGGCCCCCTCCTAAGATCGACTGGTTCCAAACCCCCACCGAAGAACTTTATTGTCAAGTGGTCCGGAACAGACGGCGACAGGAAGATCCCTGGTTCCTGGCATGATAATTTCATGATGTCTTGTTAGTCGCCGAAAACGCGGAAGCGGCGATATAGAGGTACCGAGCCGGTGAGAATGAGATTCCAGAGCGTGATAGCAGATGAGATGATCTCTTGGAGGAGGCTGCTGACGTTAGCCCGCAATGCAGGTTGTCACAGCTATCTTTCAGATTTAGAGCAGAAGCTAAGCACCTTCTTGGTGCCACCACCAGAGACAGAGTCAACTGTCTAGCGCAAAGTTTGTAAGGTTCTCCTGGAAATTGACGGATGGGGGGCCGGGCGCCTTTTTCTATTATGAATTAAAAGTTTAAGTACATACAAAGTACTTGAGCCGACCAATGGAGAAAGTAAAACAGAGGGTGAATGGTTCCGACCTTCAGAGACGACTGCAGTGATCAAGCCTTCGGGTAGGCACGAGGGCGTCGACTCCGGACTTCCCCCACGGTTTCCTAGTCATGTTCAGCTTCGCACACAGGTATTCCAGGAAAGCTCGATTGATTGGAGTCACATACCGTCAATACTCGAACAGCGAGGCGCTTGACAAGTGGATATCTCAGTCATCAAAACAACTTGTGCTTTCCGATGCATTCCATTTTGAGCACCTCTCCAAACTTTACATCACATTGCCCACACGCGACGGGACTCGAAAGGCATATCAGCCACCCGTAGTCTCGTCCCCACTTGGCTATGGCCACCATCTCGCATTTTTTCACGAACGCGTCCCAGAGTCCCGGCTGCGCGAGGACGGGACGGAAAACACATTTTGCCCACCAAACCCATTTACACGAAGGATGTGGGCTGGAGGCAGGATGACTTGGTACAATGACAATCCTCTCATCGTAGGTCATAAAGCAAGTGCATCATCCACCCTGGCTATGATCGAGAAGAAGGGATTCGACGCTCCCCACCGTACACCCATGATCTTTGTCAGTCAGAAAATTGATTTTACTATGGCGGGTAAGAAAGACCCATCAGTGGTAGAGGAGCGATCACACGTGTATCTCTCCAATAATGCTGACGTGGATAGGGGTATTCGAGCTGGTGTGATCGTTCACGATTTCATACATATTTCCCCACCCTGAGAACAGGTGATTTGCAGTGACAGACGTCTCAACTTCGGGTGATTTCTCCTTCCAATATACACCAAGCTTGACGACACTGTTTCGATTTTCTGCCCTCACGTTCAACGCACACCATATTCACCTGGACCAAGAGTATTCCCAGAGATTGCAAGGGTATCCCGGTAGGCTGTTTCGCGTTTGACTTTCTCCGACCTCAGCGATGAATGGCCACCTTTAGAACGATTGGTGCATGGTCCACTCACTGCGCTGATGCTCTTAGAGACTGCAATATTTCACAACCCTGGTCTTAAACTCAGGTCATTCGAATATCGCGCAAGAAATCCGATGGTCGTCAAACGTGCGATGACCATACATGGATCTTGGACAGACAAGAACAACATCAAATTGTGGTGCATGGACGAGAATGGAGCGGTGGGAATGACGGGAACAGTTGAGACTGACCGACATCGTGTATAAGTAATTATTCAAGTCGAAGTAAATGATACAATCTAGTGTTCGAATGCTTCACATTTAGAAACCTGGAAGAAACGTTAAAGAATGCAATGGGACATTAGGAAATACATACCGTATTTGTTTCCAGCCTCTTTCCGATTCCGCCGCCCCTGGGCAATCCTCTCTTCTAGCGCTTCCCGATTTTCATACGCCTCTTTGAGTAGAGTCGACAACTGATGTCTGGAACGCGCAATCCCGCTCATCTTGCTTGCCTATCCACCCAACATAGAGGATAAATGGGGATGAACCGCATATCTGCATGAAACTCACGGTAATTGTCATCTTGGGCGCGATTGGACCGCCGTCCGCGCCTTTCGTTACAGCCTTCTTCTCCTCTCTGTCCTTCAACTCAATCTTTGCTCTCTCCATTTCCTTCATCGCATCGACCTCTTCCACTGCAGCGGTGTCTAGCCCCTCAAAGCCCTTGGCTGCACCTTTCTCCAGTGCTCGCACGTGTGCGTTGTAATCTGACTGCCACTTTTTGACAAACTTGGCAAAGACTTCCGGGTCATGAGCTGCCCATTCGCCTGAAGGAAGCTGGTAGTAGCCTGGATATGGATCATTTTGTGACGGCTCTGGTGGTTCAAATGTGGGTATAGACGGGGCGGAGGAGGATACTGAAGGAAGTGATGGGGTGGAACTTGAAGTAGTAGCTACAGTGGGCTTCGTCGCACTCTCTGGTATTTGTTAGTACAATAACACGTGTTGATCGCAAGAACAAACCTAAAGAAAAAAAGTCTATCGCAGGTGCAGTGTTTCTTGGTTGCGAAGTTGACCGAGAAGTGGCTGCGTCTGCCTCGACTGATATACTTGGCTTTCCTTTTACCAGTGACGGCGGAAGGAAAGGATGTGGCGCAGTCAAATGCGGAGGAACGACATCTGTAGAGGTACTTGCGAACGGCGGAGCCGTGGTCCCTTGATCCTCTGCCCCGTCGTCGTGGTCATCATGAGTATCAAGAGAGTCCGTTGTACCTTGCGTAAAGGAATGGAAAACAAGGCCTGGACCCTTTCCGCCCCCAAGCACTCGGGCTCGTTCTGAAGACGGAGGCAAAGGGTTCTTCTGTTTGGGTTGCGGTAGGATTGACAGCAGGGACGAGGCACCAGCACCCGACTGTAATCGGGGTTTCTTTGCGACAGGCCTCTCATCTTTCAAGTCGTCATCCTCGTCGTCTTTGACATTGGGAAGACTGATAGCGATTTTCTTTGGCGGCCGCTTGTATTTGGGTTGAGAAGAATCCTTACTGCTAGCTGAAGGAGGCGGAAGAGATAGCGAAGAGAGTGTTGAAGGCTTTGGAGAGAGGGCTGGGGTGTTGCCGTTGTCGCTGTCGTTGTCGCTGCCATAGTCCTCGATACCAAGCATCATTGTAAAAAGAGGCTTTTGATTATGTCATGAAATAACTTAACCTCGACTGTCGCTACGATGCAGTCCCGGCTCTTCTATCCACAGCGTTTCGTTCGCGCTCTTAGTACAACAGTGCCACGCCTACAAGCCGTCCAAAAGCCTGTTCTTCTCAAAGAATTCAAAATCTACCGCTGGAACCCGGACGAGCCCGCCATGAAGCCCAGGTTGCAGTCCTATTCAATCGACCTCAACCAAACTGGACCCATGATTCTGGATGCTCTCATCAAGATAAAGAACGAAGTCGATCCTACTCTTACCTTCCGCCGCTCGTGCAGAGAGGGCATCTGCGGCTCGTGTGCGATGAACGTCGACGGGCAGAACACCCTGGCATGTTTGTGCAGGATCGATAGGACGGAGGGCAAGGACACGAAGGTCTACCCCTTGCCACATAGTATGTGCCATCTCTTCCTTCCTTCGGCGCTTGGTACTGAGTGAGGGATGTGTAGTGTACATCGTCAAGGACCTCGTGCCTGATTTGACCCTATTTTACAAACAATACAAGTCCATTCAGCCCTTCCTCCAAAACGATAATCCACCTGAGAAAGGTTGTGCTACTCATTCCACCTCTATCGTTATCGCAAGCTGATGTTTCCTAGGCGAATTCCTTCAGTCCCCCGAGGACCGCAAGAAACTCGACGGTCTGTATGAATGTATCCTCTGCGCATGTTGCTCGACATCTTGTCCATCCTACTGGTGGAATCAAGACGAGTATCTTGGTCCTGCCACTCTCATGCAGGCCTATAGATGGATTGCTGATTCTAGAGTACGTCCTTTCTTTCTTCCTCGATGACGGGGAAGTCGATCGTTTGGCGTGACAGGATGCATACGGGGCAGAAAGGAAAGAGAAAATGCAAAATGAAATGAGCTTGTATAGGTGCCACACAATCTTCAATTGTACGCCTCTTCGTCTGCTTCCTTGCTCTCCATTTTGCTGATCTTGTGACTGTTCTTCAAATTTACACCGTTGATGCTTGTATCATTTCATGCAAACCCGACTTTCAGGTTCACGAACATGTCCCAAGGGTCTCAACCCGGCTGCCGCTATTGCAAAGATGAAGTTGGAGCTCGCGGCAGATTAGTCGGGTCTGCCTTTATGCGAGACTGGCTATAACTGGAGTAGCGGAAAGGTGATATTTTCAACAGGAAGCTCTACACGTTGAATTTTTCCTGTCATATTCGTGCACGGAATACACGAGGGTCTGTTGTGATGAAAGCAAACCGACAGTCACTATTGCTAGTCTTCGATTACGTGAAGTTCGACATGCCGAGATGTGTTGATTACAGAAAGTTTAGTTGTCTAACCCACTAAGAAATCCTATAAATATTGAGCCGAGTCCATGCTTCGCGTACTAGGTTATAAGGAAAGAAAGTCCGATATATGCTGTTGAGTCTGAAAAAAGAGATCAGTAAGATCATGGACGAGCTATAGTAGAGAAAATTAGTCATGGCAAGAGTGAGGTTTCTGATGTTACATACACAATTGTTCTTTGCGGTAGAACCAGAAATAGCCCCACACGATTATAAGCTGGCACACAAGGGCTATCCAGAATAGAGGCAAGGCCATTGGACTCCCTAGCGAAGCGCACACGTGGTTGGCCGGCTGTATACAATGGGAAGTAAAATGGGCTTACCTGATAAACCCTCTTCGAAGTCCCATTTAGCGGCATCCGGGAACACGGATCCAGGACCGACACTGTTGGGGGCCGTTGCACGAGCAACCATGACACAAATGGAACCGATTATTTGCGAGAAGGCAAGAGTGGCACAAACGTGAAGACGTGATAGTGTCTGAAGAAATTGAGCAAAGAGCAACTGAAATCATGAAGGTAATTCTCACCTGGAGGAGGATCATACCCAGACCGACACCCTGAACTGCGTCCAGAACCCCCAACCACAGCCAGAGAGAGATCCCGAGATACGGTCCACCGGATCCAGCCCACGGAATATACAATGCAAGGGACGAAGTTCCCCACAGCATCTGGGTAGAATGGAAATATGCTTAGTGATTAAATTAGTTGAAGCATGCCATATTCAGTACCTGGCACCACCGGGGAGCTCCAAGACCAACAGCGAAAACGGGGAGCAACCACGTGTGTGTCTTGCTAAAGTGTGTCAAAGCCAACAACATAGCTGCCCAGACACCAATGAAGAATGTGATAACCAGAAGAAGAATTTGCCACTTGGGTATGGGTACGTTCCATAGGAAGCTCCAGTTGCGACCGTAAGGCTAGAAAATCAAGTTGATAAGGCTTATTACGGTCGATACTCGTCACGACTTACACCGCTCAGCCAGTAATCACGTAATATCTCGGATGCAAGGAACCACAGGACGAGCTTCCTACGGAACAATGTTTTCAAGAAGTGGGGCACTTTAGGGGGTGTTTGACGATAGTACTCTAAAGGGACCAAATCAGTGAGACTGGGCGTGGCTTAACGGAGTTGTACTGACCTGGCAAGCCGTAGAGCATCACATAGGCAAATACGAAACTCATGATGGCAAGTGGCCAAAGAATAAGAACAATATACCAAGGTGGAACATAGCTGTCTGCTCTCCCGTTCAATGTGTATCCCCAGTACCAGAGAGCCGCAACCCATATTTGCTGTGATCCTTGTACTACGCAGGCCCTCAACATCCAAACTTCGGTGGCAGCACCCTAAATCATAGGTTTAGTATCCTGAAGAAATGACAAGCATTTTAGACATACGGCTTCTTCACCGAAATTGAGGCCGAAGAAGAGGAATGCTGCAGCGGATGCAATCGCATATGACCAAGTAGCGACGCTCGCCAATGCTGTGTGAGCTGGCTGGAAAACGCTTGCAACAGATGGTAGACCAATTATGAAGAAGGCAAGACCGAAAAATATCCAGGGCGCAGACAGCACGTATACAGAGGGTTTAAGCCTGAACAAAGGATACCAGACAGCGGAGGCCGCCAGGAAAACGCCACCCAACACATACAACTGCACGTCATCTTGCCAGTTTCGACCGCTTAGCAAGGTGATCTGGAAACTCGTCGCACTCAACATCTACATTAATGTCAGCGGGATTCATGATCATTGTAAACCGGGTACAAACTTGTCCTGCAGCGATGACGATCGTGTACAGTGGCCAACCTCCAATTTCTCGAGACATGGCTATTTGCAGACCGGTCATCGGAACCACATCGGGAGTTCCATCAGCGCGGAGAGGGTCATCCAAATCACCAACTGAGAAAGCTTGGGTGTTGGGGGCTACCGTACACATATCATTAGACGTCACACAGACTAGTGAAACCAAATCACGCACAATCTGGACGGGAATACAATGAAGCCGATGGTGTTCCCCAGACAGAGTCACGCTGAGATGATCGTATACTGGCAGCGCTGTCAAGCTTGTCCTTGCGAACCTTACCAAAGAATGCTTCTTCGCTTTTCACTAGATACTTTTCGATCGATAATTCATGTTCCGAGTTCTTAGCGTTAAGCATCTGAAGTTTCTGGACGAAGTCGGAAGCGACACCACCGTCTTCATCAGTGAACTGTTGAGGTATTCAGTGATACGATAGAAGCGAAGGGATGATACTTAAAACTCACCGAAGCCATTGCTTTGTTCAAAGGAGAGTTCGACTTTTCATCCACAATGGAAGAGATAGATTCGACGGAAGAGACTCGAGAATGAGCTCCAAATGGTCTATTTGGTGCCAGTGGTGCCAAACCGCCGTCTACAAAAGGATCTGGGGCATTCCGATGATCTTTTGCGATTGCACGGTTGGCTCGTTCTAGGAAAGTGTTATAACCCTGTGGTGTAGTCGCTGTGCTGCTTCTCGGGTCATTGTAATAGTCGCGCCCTCCATCTGAAACCGAAGGGCTCGCCAGTTCACCACCTGGAGTTAAAGTATCTTGACTCCAGTGCCCTGGAGAACCAGGAATCTGTGGTTGCGCGTAGTCGTTGACACTGCGGGTATCCCATTCAGGTTGCGTGGGTTGCACTAGGTTCACCGGATTCCAATCTTCCGAGTCGCCAATTGGACGAGCAGCTCCACCATCACAGTCAGATTCTCGCCAGGCGTTAGCACCTGCGATGCTACGGCTTGTGTTTATGCTTCGTTTGTGGAAATCTTCTATGCGCTGGCGCCATTCTACAACAGGAAATCTCTGGAGAGCGGATCGCGCACGAAGAATGGCACGCTCCTCTTCTGTCGATTTCAGGGCCATCTTGATTGTTTTCGTTAGTTGTGATAGCATGTGCGCAGTTGCACTTGACTCCACGGGGTACCACTTTATGGTTTAAAAAGAAAAGTATTGGCATATTGGCAGTAAAGTGGTGCGGTAAGAAATAACGTACCCAACCAGGCATCAATCCAAGACCGCCCAGGCGACTTCCAACTCCGAGTGCACCTTTTCTGCCAAATTCTACAGCAACAAGACCGAAAGGCTCATCTCGAGACGGGATCAACGCGAAATCAGCACCGCTGAAGAGGTAGGGCGGCAAGCTAGTAAATTCGGGCTTCGAATAGACACGGTCAGGGTATAACTCCATGAGTCGAGCAAGTTTCTCTGCAGCGAATCGGCCGTACAAGTCGATGACAGGCCCAACGGTAATGAGCTGGATGCTAGGACGCTTTTCCAGCCTTAGAGTTTCTAGTTAGTCATGGCTTTTAGGGTACTACAGGGAAAACGTACAGGGACGGCATCACATCGGCGATTAGATCCACTCCTTTCTGTTTGGACCACCGACCGACGAATACAAACAGATCAGAGTCAGGATCTTGTTTGATTCCAGCCCATTCTTGAGATTGTCTCTTGAACTCCGGTCGAGCAGCCTCCGCAGTTTGATCAATTTGAACTTCACGAGCTTCCACTGGTTTCTCGTCCAAAGCGGCGATATCAGTGGGATCAGGATTGGGAAGCGAATCGACGTGCTTGAGAGTCCACAGCGCGGGATACCGTGCCCAACTTCGTTTACCATACTTGTCGGAAACACCAGCCACACCAATACTTTTCTGGTGAACACTGATGAACGAGGCGGCGGCGTGCAACAAATTGAACGTATTTCCAAACTGGACATATTTGGTGCAATGCTCTTTGCTGATGTTGAACGCTGAGCAGACTTCCTTCATCTCTTCTTTGGTGCGAAGAGGCCAGAGACCCTGGAATTCGGCATTATGCAGAGATAGACAGACAGGGATCACCTTTGGAAGGAGATAGATACCAGCTAGTGCTCCATGGTAATCGTTGATATGGTATATGTCAATAGTTGGGTGGCGACGGATGGTGGCAGCAATGGCTTGATTCCACGTGGAATAGAAGATAGCGGAGCTCAGATCATCCATGCGAGCAGGGTAAGGGTCGGATTTGGTTTGAGCACGGAATACAGGACTGTCCAGGATCACATAGGTGATATTGTCCAGGACATGCGTTTCGACTTCGATGAGGTACGGCTCTCCAAAGATGATGACTTCGATAGGTTCAGCCGGTTCGCCAGAAGGATACTCAAGGTCTTTCACTTTTGGAACAACCCAAACAAGATCAACATCTGTCATCGCTTTTCCCATGAGACTGGACATGACTCCGAGACCACCAATTTTGACTTTGAGTTTCCAATCAATGATCTCGTACTCCAGGGTGGCAATCAGCACTTTGCGACGCTTGTTCTTGTCTTCAGGCCAACCTATGATATCCGCGTTATGCTTGTGACCAAACACCTTCTCAGTCATGTGGCTTCCGGAATCTTTCAAGTCTGACGTTGACTTGTTCCCGAACGCACCGAGGATAGGGAAATAATTGGTGTGGTTCTTCGCCTTGACTCCAAATCGATTGTACTTGATCCCATAGAAGGACCACATGAAAACGAGGACAGCAAGCGTGCCAGTGATGAGAGGGATGGACAACATTAAAGCATACATAATCACGCCAACAATTGCTTCACCACGAGGTTGGAGAGTCCATGTCATGGTAGAATCATCCACGATAAGAGACCAAGCAAGGTGGGGACTAGGGGGAGCTGACATGTTGAGGAAGTTGGGCGCAACAGAGTTTGGTGGAAGGCGGTCCAAAACACCATCGCCGTCTACATCACCATAGTAGTAGTCATCGAAGCCCCAAACGTTCAGCTGAACATATGTTGGCCAGGCCGCCATGATTTCCAGTTCCCATTGACCGTCCGAATTCTGAGTCATCAGGGAAGGGATACCACTATCAAAGCCCCAGGTGTTGAAGGGACCACGAGCCAAGAATTGTGGTACACGTCGTCTGGGTCCAGTGTAGCCATAATCCGCGTGGATGACATGGGTCACAGACAACGTCGCTTGACTCCAATCTGCGCCCAGACACATCAGTGTGGAGAGGAAGAGAACTTGCGTCGAAGGACTCACATTGCACTACAACGTGATCACCTGACCAGAAGTTCGCCGAAGACGCAAACAGGGTAGTGTTCATCTGGGAATTATCCTCCCAGTCCTGCCATGTTGTCCAGTTCTGACCGAAATTCCAGGAATATCGGAACATATCTGCACCATATGCTCTATGTTCAAATGTGTAATGTCCATCCGAGAAGCCAAAAGAGTTGTTCGTGTCATAGTCGGAATCGGGGAAGACCATGACGTTGTCAGCTGAACCTTTCCGTAGGAGGAGATGGTCAACGGTCTGGCGCAAACGTGAGTTGTGACTTTTCGAGTACGTGGTAAAGAAAACTCACTCCGGTAGACATGTTCCCAGTTTGGGCTGAAGGGTTGTTCAGTGTTAGGGTTAGTACACCATCGGGAAAATTAATCAACGTTGCCGACCAAGACCATACTGAAGTCGCGCCTCCTGAAATCCTCGATGGATCAGGATTCTGCACGGCCCCACATTGGACATTGTTCGCAGTTGGGGTCCCCCCTTGGCCTGACGAAGACATGTTGAAAGTAAGGCTGTTGGTGACGCTATTGCAATCCATCTCCACATTGAATTCCAACGTAATATCGACCGTCGTCGCATTCGCGTCGGTGGAATTGACTAGAATGCGGTGATCGTGACCAGGATTGAATTTGGTGATAGCAGGAAGTGGGGGGCTCCATTGGTTGACCGGGACTAAGGCTTTGAACCCAAAACCATTCATCGTGACATTAGGTAGACAACCGAAATACGGAGCCGTCCCATTATTGTAGAAGGATGACAGGGATGCCTCCAAGGTATACGTCTCGTAAGGGGCAAATAGATTTTGGACTCGAGTATCAGACTGGAAAGGAGATGACATCCAGAGGTCTCCTTTGCAATCGTACTCATATGTCTTTGTTGAATTCTCATTCGAGTAGAGCAACCAAACTTGGTCCGTCACGCTCCCATTCAAAGTCTGGACATTCGGTATAGCTGATCTGGAAACCGACCAGAGACCCATCTCTGTAGGGGTGTTATTTGAACCAGGTCGTTCGATGAAATATGTCCAGTTGCCACGTTGAACGAGGTTAAACCCATCCTGTAATGATGCATAAACCGTGCGGAGATGAAAAAATTGGGCAAACATCCGTCGAGTATCTGCTGTGGGGTCAAAGTGATCGAGTGCATTCCAGTCGTCGTGGCATCCAAGAAGACCCCTTTCAAGCGGCATATTGAAATACTGTTCGGAACCCAGAGAGTAGCATGCATGGCGTTTCCATGCTGTATTAGCCGTCATCGCTTGACGCCTGAAGTAGAAATCAATCAGACTTGTACAGATTATATTTTAGGTCCAGCGTACCCATAAAGGTAATTCGACGCTCCATTATCAAAGAGATAAAAATTTTGCTCCTCCCCATAGAACACCTGATGGTGAAAGTTGAAGAGTAATGAAAAAGGAGTATGAATCAGTAGACTTACGAGTGGGATGCCAGGCATAATCAATGTCGTGATAAAGGTTGCTAGTACACTGCGCTGTGTACCATTCTCCAAACTAGGCCATCGGAAGACATCGAAGTTACTCGTGCCGTACATGTGTCTGGGATCGACCTCCCCTGTCGCGGCATTCAAGAAATCATTGCTGACAAACATTTGATTCCAAGCTGTGATGAAGTTGGTGTCAATGTCGTATGCAACCTGGAGATTTCCATCCATTCCAAGGAAGCGGGTAAGAGAACGGTAGATGGAATAATGAAAGGCAATTCCGTCTAGAGAGTTTTCTCCTTGGTCGCGAAGGAAGTAAGGATCGGATGGTGTTAGATTAGCGGCCTGCAAAAACCCTGGAGGTAGCAACTCTGGAGTACGACCACGACCACTAGAAAATGTAAACAATGAGTTTCAGGCAGAAAAAGTTCTGGTAGGTAGATCTTACATGTATAGTGCTCCAAATGCATCTCCACCAGTGACCTCACCCGTGATGAGGAAATTTCGTTTCCCAAGATTGTAAGCGCAAGCTCGTGTGCCCGCAGCCCAGCCAGCCAGGGCATCTACGGTGACTTGTGTGGCTTTGTCGATACGGATGGCATCAAAATCCAGAGCCTTGATCGCCATGCAAGAGAAGACCTGAAGTTTTGCTAAGACCTCCGGCTTCCATTCACGAAGACGGTCCTGCACGGAAGCGAATTTGGATAACTGACGCTGCCAGTCGGGATGGACACCGAAAGCTTCCATGTCTCCGTACTGATCAAACTCTGACATCAAGCACCCGTTGCTCGTGACAGAGACGAGCTCCCCATCATCTCCCCAAAATCTGGGAAGAACACAAGACGTATTACGGTCATTACTGACCTACAGACATCCGTCAACAACACTCTTCAGGCTCGTGACAGGTCAAACTTACTGTAAAGTCGCGATATTCCGTGAAGTTCCAGGGCATGTAGTTGGGTTCTTTCCATACAGCGGTGTACTCGTTGAGGGAAAAGGGGGTGCTCGTGTTCAAGAACCTAACGAGGCAGTTTCGTGAATTAAAAAAATCGTGTTGTAGTATGCCAGAGAGACTTACCCCTGAAAGCCAATTAAATCTGACATAGTTCCAACAGTAAAATCTACCATGAGATACATGCCACGTTTATGTATCTCTTGGATAGTGCTTTTCCAATCAGCAATTGTACCCCAGTGTGGATCCATAACACTGAAATCCAGGGGGGAATAACCTAGCTCTAGTCAGAACATGAGTTGAGAATGAAAAGCAAACCAGCTTACTGTCCGCTTGCCAGAGCATGTTCAAAAAAGGGGTTCCAGAAATGAAGATGACCCTGATGCCCATGCCCTGCAGATAATCTAGTCGAGAAACCAGCCCCTTGAGATCGCCACCATAGCGTATTTGAGTTTCTCGCCAATCGCTCTCATACATTGTTCCAAAGAAATCGTTGTTGGAAGGATCACCATCGGCGAACTTGTCCAATAAAAGACTGTAAGACGGAAGTGCCCTCCAGTTGGAAGGTGAGGGCGTATATGCGGTGGTGTTTGGTGAAGGTTCGTAGTCGAGGGGAGAGTTAGCATTTTGATTTACATTGAGGTTGTAGTCTACGAGATCTTCTCGGTATGGGGACGCGGAAGCAAATTGAGCGAAGATAGGGAACGTGGCAGCGAGAGCGGTAAAGAACCGCATGACGAGCACGGCGGCACGAGAGTTGAAAAAGAAAGAGTGCTAGTCACTGCTGGTGGGAAATTGGAAAAGAAAGACGCTGATGCAAAGGCAAATATACGCGTGCGGGCACGGCGCTCTTTGCCCTAAAACCTTACGTAAGTATCCACGATGATAGCCCTTGATAGCGACGACCACACTCAGCAGATGCCACGCTGTCAGAAAATTTGGCAAATGTATACATATACCAGGGCTTGTTAGGCTCATACATATGGAGTTTTGGTCCATTCAACAGATTCACAAGTGTCTTCAAGTCAAATTTGATTGATGAGGCTGACTAAGCAAGTCAATGTGGTCGTCGTCGTCGCGGCCATCGACGAGCAGCCCTATCTCCGCTCTCTCCTTAGGGCGCCCGTTCCTTGTTCTACTATCGGCTCTTTCAGCTAGCCCTTGTTCTCTACATCTCCTCGACTATTTGAAACTGATCTCTCAAACGTGATTGACGTCTCGTCTTCAACTGTTGCACCATGGCAGCCATTGCTTCTAGTAACAATCTTCACTCCTCGCCATCTCCCAAAAAACCATCCTCTCCCGCCTCCCCTTCACCCCAGTCGATGAATCATCCACCGCCCAGGTCGTTCATTCACCTTAACCAAGGTGTCCGCGGTCAGCACTCTCCTTTCCCAACTACGCCCACGTCCAGCCACGCCCATAGCATTCTTGAACCACCTCCAGCAATGTCGTACTCGGACTTTATCCGGACCTGGACTGACAATCACGTCGCTCGCTGGTTAACTGATATAAAATGTGCACATCATGCCACCGCTTTCAAAGCCAATGATATCAGGGGTGACATCGTTCTGGAGTTGGATCAAACACTATTAAAGGAAATGGGTATAGCTAGTATTGGAGACAGGCTCAGGATTATTAATGCAGTCAAAGCACTGAGGCAACGTTCTTCTTCACGCCCTGCACATGCTTCGATCATTGATATCAGTAGGCCCAAGCTGGACCAGATCACAGAGCCAAGGACACCAGCTATACCCGAGTCAAGTGGAGCAGATGGCACAACCATGCGTGGTCCATCTAGAGGTGGCAGACCCGCACCTTTGCAGCTGAATCCCAATATCAACAGGGATAGCTTACCTCGCCTTGAACCTGATTCCGCCAGTCGACAAAACCATAATCCCATCGTTCGTCCCCTTCCACAACCCTCTTCAACAGCATCCCAGTCTTCGACTCAGCCTACCGGTAACTCTCACACCATCGTCTCTTCAACTTCAAGAACAAATCTCCCTCCTCTTCCTCCCCCACCCGGCAAACCACCCCCACCTCCTACAAATCGACCACCTGCGCGACCCCCTAATGGCCAGGGATCCAACGATAGACGACCCCCTCCACAATCCGATCCGGGACCTCCACCTCCATACACTACCCAACCTTTACATCTTCCCCCTTCACGAGAACATCTTACCCCTTCCCCTGGCTCCAATCGGACAGGCCATCCACCGAACGACTTACGTCCTGTTAACTCTGGCAGCGTCAAAAACACCGCCGTACGATCAACCTCCCCACTCCTTGTTGGCCGTATCACTCGGCCATTAGTGACCAACACTACTCACGGGCGCAACGGTTCTTTGGGTCTCAATTCCCCTGTTTCATCTAATATCGCCAGCAAGCTACCTCCACGACCGTCAACTAGCAACAGTCATCCTTACGCCACCGCTACTGCCCAACTGGCACCGACACAACCACAATCACAAGCTCACAATTTGTCCCCGATTGCAGAGTCGTTTTTGGCACAGCATACACCGATACCAGGAACACCGTCTCCTCCTTCCGTGGCGTACACCGTAGGTCGCGGCTCCTTCAACCCAAATGGGAACTCAAATGGTACCGCCCTTCCTCTGGATGCCCTGCGACGCAAGCTAGTCAAGTTCATGCTTCCGGATGAAGGTCTTGCTTCCACTATTGACGTGGCAACATGCGCAGGTGGCGTCGAGGTTCTCGAGAAAGTCTTGAAGAAGTTTGGGAAATCGGGCTCAAGGGGTATAGACACGGACGGAGGTTACGTTCAGATGGAAGAGGGTGGGCTTAGCATCGACGGATGGGGTGTGTATATGGGTATGGGCAATGAAGATGGGCCGGGTATGTTCTTTTTGCGTGTTTTCGTTCCGTGGATCTAAAAATGCGGGACAGGAACACCTCTGACGGAGGCAGAACTGTTAACTATTTGTCATGCCCCACCCGATCACCCGTCCCGAGAGCATGGCCTGACAGTCCGCAAGGTCTTTAGACGACACGGCAGCTCCTCGCCTCAAAGCAAATTCCTTAACACGAGCCCCGCAAGCAAAAAAAATACCAAGCGCGCAAGCTCTATCAGTGTATTGAGCGGTTTGGGCGTTAGCGACCCGGAAAAAGCCCTAGACCCACCATCGCCCACGTCGGGAGCCTTGAATTCGGCTGCGCACAATGCAAAGAGGCCGTCTAAATTACACAACTTCTTTGGGCAGCGTCCCCCTAGCGAACTCATAACTAACCATCTACCGGACTATTTCCCTTCCGTCGAGAAGAAGGTTCTAGAACGCACCGCACGCAATAGTATGATGCTGCGGACTAATCTAGGTTCCTCGAGACGGGATAGCACAATGTCTCGCGACCGGCCGCTACCGTCGAGGTTCAGCAGTAGTACCCAGGGCTCACTGCGGCGGTCGTCGATCTCTCCGACAAGGTCTTGTCATTCATCAGCCCCTCCTCCCGCTCCCATAGAAAAGAATGCCAGCTCTAGTGATTCCGAGAAGGACAGTCCGGGAGAGGACATTCCTCGCATGTCACTCTCGACGGACGATGGTCGATCCGTTGAACTTCATCCTGATGATGTTGCCAACCCTTCCACCACGTCTACTTCTCCGCAACTTCTACCCCCCATTCCAACTACTAACGAGTCGTTTTCTGAGTCATTCGGCAGTATCACAGGGCATCGAACCTCTCGATCCCCATCGAGAGTGGTGTCTACCGCATCTAGGCGCATGAGTTATATGACAGAGTTGCGAAGTAAGCGTGATCGGTCCGATACAGCTAGCCTTATGACCGTCGACGAGATTACCGCTGAGGTGGAGAGTCGGAGGGCAAGCATGAGTGTTGACCAGGGTTCTGATACGGATGATTGGACACAGGTCTCGGAGGACGAGGTGGAAGATGAAACAATGGAGGAGACACTAAATGAGGAAGCAGACGAGGTAGATGACACCGAAGAAGCTACATGCGTCAACGGTGATGATCGCGATGGCGATGACGATGACGATCAACCCAGAGGAATCACTTCGAAGGGAGGTAAGTGTCTACCGCACTGTAGCACAGAGCCTGCGACTTAATATTTATTAGCAAACAAGTGGATCAAGGGTGCGCTCATTGGTGCCGGATCTTTTGGCAAAGTCTATCTTGGCATGGATGCCTCGAATGGCCTTCTCATGGCTGTCAAACAAGTCGAGCTTCCAACCGGTTCGGCCCCGAACCAAGAGCGCAAGAAAAACATGCTCAGTGCTCTGGAACGAGAAATTGAGCTACTAAAAAATTTGCAACATGCCAACATCGTGCAATATCTTTGTTCGTAGTCAAGGTTTTGTCAATTTCAATTCACGGCTGACCATATGAGCAGATTCGTCAATAGACGACGAGTACCTCAACATATTTCTGGAATATGTCCCAGGCGGATCTGTCACTGCCCTTCTACACAACTATGGTGCATTTGAAGAAACCCTCGTGAAGAACTTTGTTCGCCAGATCTTGGCAGGTCTCACTTACTTGCACGAACGAGATATCATACACCGGGACATCAAAGGTGGCAACATCCTTGTCGATAACAAGGGCGGCATCAAGATATCCGACTTTGGCATCTCGAAGAAGATTGACGATAGTGAGCGCTGTTCTATTCATTGCTGCACTCACATCACGATGTTCCACAGATCTGTTGACCGGTAATCGAGCGAACCGACCCTCTCTCCAAGGTTCTGTGTTTTGGATGGCCCCTGAGGTTGTAAAACAAAGCATCTACACAAAGAAAGCCGATATCTGGAGTGTAGGTTGTCTGATTGTCGAGATGCTGACTGGTGATCATCCTTGGGCACAACTAAGTCAGATGCAAGCCATCTATCAGGCAAGTTCAATGAGCTCAGTTCGTTTCTTTCCCAACACTCTAACTTTTTAATCAAACAGATCGGATCCTCCGCAAAGCCGACAATACCCTCTGATATATCATCCGATGCTCAGAACTTCCTACAACTGACGTTTGAGACGAACCATGAAGCTCGACCGTCTGCCCCAGAACTTTCACAACATTCATGGATCGCACAGAAACCCACTAAGAGAACTAATCTAGAGGTCATGATCTGAGATTACTACCCACTCCCGCTACTGTCCCTGTTCACTTGGTTGTCACTTTTTATGACTCATGGATATCAATGTACATGCTAGATATAAATTTTCAATAATTATGACAAGTCATATTAATCGCCTTCGCATGCCCGCTTACGTTTCGAGCCACCACCCGTTGCAGCTTTTGCTGGACCCCAATGACTGGTCGGATTTTCCTGGTACCTCACAAGCTTTACCTTGCCTGACGGTGTGACTGAATCTGGATGTCTTTTAAAATTAGCTTCAAAGCTAGTCCAAGGTTAGTGTTCCGCTAGTCATACAACTGGAAGAATGACCTGTGCTCTTTTGCTAACAATCTCCGAGTCGGCGATGTGTCCGAGACATTCTCCATTTTTACGGGATTGAGCTTTATCCAGGATCGAAATATACTGTGAATAACCTGGCGTGTCGCGGTTGTCTTTAGGGAACCTGGACAAGCGTGAGAGCGGGAAATCTTGTATCCAGCATGGAGAAGGGCAGACCTGTCGGTGATAGTAAGCAAATGTGATTACTGAAACACCGTTCACTTACGCCACATCGTCCAGCGAAGGGGTTGTGCAGTGAAAAAAGCTAGCTATTTTGGCAGGTGTAAAATAGAACGGGGTGTGGAGTTCCTGCATATGTGTCAACAATACAGTTATGACTATTGGACAATGCTGCTTACTTCCTTCGCAACAGTTAGCATGCCTTTCATGCGGGTTGATGTTCCGTACTTGTCTTGATTCATTTCCAAATGACCAAGAACGTTGGCGACAAATTCGCTGTCATGTATTGGTCCTGACCACATTGGACCTGCTACCTGTAATAAGACTATCATATGTAATGAGGTCGGACAACAACGATAACACGTACATGTAGAGCTGATTCGCACTCGGGGCATTTGTCTGCTACCGGAGGTCCATTTTGAATTTTAAACAAATGATTGATGCTTCCTGAAGGTTCATGCTTCTTCTCAACTAATTTTCCTAATGGCTGGTCATAGAAGGATTGACATGTTGTGCAAATGTAGTATGTTGAAGTTTTCCTGGAGTTGTAGGTATTAAGAAATGATCAAGTACAAGAGATTGCAAATAACAAACGTCAGGGCTCTCTTGACCTCGAGAGGGGCTGTTTTTACGCGAACAAAAATCCGCACATAAAAATCAATAGATAATGATAATAGAGGTTCGATGTATCGCCCGTATCTTGATGCAGACGTCGAGAGTGTATGAAGAACGAGCCTCAGTGCCTGGAACTATGCATCAGGGGTGCGAATTGAAGCTGGTCGTAAGAGATGTACAGCTTCATGACAATACTCTCCTTTCACTGGTACTCCACCATAGTTCGAGAAGCTAAGAAATGATTAGTGTGTTACCCGGACTAAGTGCTGAACGACTCGCCATTTTTCAGGATAATTAGTGGTGGCTAAAACAGAAAGGTCGGTGCAAGTAACACATAATAATCCTGATGGAGGGTCGGGAAATGAGGAAGGTAGATGTATGTGGGATAGCCTTGTGCTCACCTCCATCCTTGATGCATTGTAGGGCTGCATCAATGAAAGGTGCTGCTGTACCATATGGATCGAGGTCAACAACGTCCACCCGTTTCCTTTCCTCCCGATGCGTGTACATAAGAGTGCTGGGGCAGATGTTATAGACGTTGATCATGAGGCAAGATAGCTTACCACGCATCCCCTTCGTTGACTCTAATCTTACCACCAAGCGCTTCAGATGAAGACGGCTCGGAGATGAGACCCAGTCCATTGAGCTCTATGTTCCGTTTCATGGCAGCCGTTGCGGCAGGGGACAGATCATTCGCAATGATGTATCTGGTGTGTGGTAAGTAACAGGACCCTCCATAAACATAGAGGTTTCTCACTTGACAAGGGGAATTTCCTTCGCATAGCGGATCGACCGCAAACCTGTGGCCGACAGTGCTTCGAGGAGGACAAATTTGTAGGGCTGCGTACCCTCAATATCTGACCACTGCACATAAAACAGTTACTCACTTCCAACGATTTGGTATGAGGTACATCCTTGCTTTCGGAATTGTCCAACATTGAACTCTCGCCCGTCTCCAGCCTCCCCACGGCTGCATGATCAGCAACCATCGTTGGCACATCTTCACTCCGCGCTACATTCTGTTCCACTGAACGAAGGCGTCATGACGATGCACGGGCGACTGAGCACGAGACTAGACCTTTGCGTTTTTTCCTATCCCTCTTCATCAGCCACGATTTTTCTTTCGCCTTTGCCATTTCCTCGCTCCATACTCTGATACATGCAACACTGATGTCTCTATTGAATTCCTGCACCGGATTCAAGAATGCCTCGTTTGAAGACAAGAGAATGTGAGAAGAATTTTCTGTGTGCAACGTGAAGCCATCTGGAACAGTGATGGTGCTGTCTGTCGTCATCTTGAGTCTTTTGAGCACAGGCAAAGGAAATGAGTAGTGGCGCAAAGGCCTAAATACAGATATCAATAGAATAGACGTCGTGGAAGTCGTTGCGCCTGCAATGACATGTGATCGTATCCCTCAGGCTAGGGTTGGTAGGGACGATGACCCTAAGAATCTAAGCCTTCAACGTCATTCACCCAATAGCCAGATGTCTGCAATAATTCACATCGCGTACAAGATTCTGCAATGCTGTAGGTAAAGACAACACCAATTGATTCCGGCATGAAAGTGAACACAGAAGGATTTTCAATTTCCACTATCCATCTCATCTGCTTTTCGCTTCCTGGTAAGAGCATGCTCCATCGGTCCAGGACATCCCTGGCCTGATCCTCCGTAATGAAGTAGGCTCTAAAGGTATCCAAATTTATGGTGGCTAACACAACATCTGGGCCGGGCGCGGTAAGAGCATTACTGACAGAATCAGCCCCTAAGTTGAGATTGGGAGGAAGTCAAGTGGGCAGCTACCCACGAAGCGGAGGACCCGATGCTGCTCTATGGTATGGGTGAGTCGCTGACGTAGATGAGGTGGCTGTTGCAAGATTCAGAGCGAGCTGAGCACAACAGCTACTAGTAGGCACAAGGATGAAACCAATTCTTAAACCAGTGGTGCCAGAATAGAACGGGCCACAGCCTGCAGCTCCTTACGTAAGCTCAACGCCCTCTTACTTACTACTACGTTGCAACGTTCAGCAGACTAGGCTTGACATAACCATGGTTGCTGGCCTCAGAGGTCAGCATCTGATCTCCGAATTGACCGTGGCTGATTCTGATGTCGATGTAGTTGTCATTTTGCTATCCTTCGTCCTTGCCGTTGGGTTCTTGATGATCATTCTCTCTTGTGCTTTGTGGCATAACTGGCTTCCTCTTCTTGTCGGTGCGTCTCATCTACATCATTTTCCCTGTCACGTAACCTAATAGTCATCCAGCTTTAACATTTGTCCTCGCACCACTTCCTAACGCGCTGTTTTCCCACTGTGGGTCAGACGAGTTTGTCACGAACTACGGCGAGGGGTCGGGTCCAATTGACGTTGGTCGTTTTCTTACATCCCTCATTGTCATGTCGGGACTTGCTCTGCCGATCATTCTGGCTCATTCGGAAGTCATTGACCCGAAAGCTTGTGTCATGTCTGTCATCGGAGGCAGGTGAGCAAATTCTCCCCACTGAGATATGAAGGCTGCTCATAACAGCCACCGCAGCTTAGTCTATGGAACAATATTGGCGTATTCCGCCGCCTTCAGGGAAGAGGATTCCGAATACGACTGATGCAGCAAGATGTGAATTATTGTACGATTATCATGAAATGTGCGAATGCCTATATACTTTCGATCTTGCACGCCAATTACCTCATCGAAATGGCAATATCATCTCATTGCGTTCAAATTTTGCACAGGCAAGTCAAGCTTTTGTCACTTTTCATTGTCATCTCGGACAATCGCTATGAGCCGTCCCAACCCAACCCTGGTATCCACGCGAGAAGCGTCGAATACTCTGACTTGTGCAATAATCTCGAAGTAACCATACGCAATGAAGCAAAGTGCAATTTCCACCTCCCTAGACTCTCCTCCATCCAATCGACCTATGGCTAGATCGGTTAGGATACCCTCGTGGACGATGTGCTCAATCGGTTCCACCTCGAGATCGACGGTGAAAACTAGACGTGATGCTATGCAGAACTGCATGAGTAACAGATGCGGGTGTCATGTTTTCAAATGACGTACAGGATAAATTGGTCACTTTCATTCGAAAATAAACAAATTCTTGGGGTGCTGGATAATATTTTCCACACAAGGAGTTGACCAACTTTTGTGTCCCAGAACTGTCATAGGAGACCAAATACGTGTGCACTCGTGCCTGCTCCATGCGTAATGTTTCCACCATTGATTGCGTCATGCGTTGTTGCCTCAAGGAAAGCTCTCCCGAACGGATTCCTCCCGCCTGGAACGGCTTTACTCCAGTTAGAACGAGATCAAAACAAAGAATACTCACCTCCCGCCACCTCCCACGAACACACTTGAATAATTCCTCACGATACCAGAAGAGTTCAAGCTGAGTTTTTAACTCATCCTTTGAAAGCAGGGACTTTTGAACCACAAACTGTCGATCCGACAGCGTTGGTACGGGTTTCGACAATTGTTCTTCCGATAGAAAAAGCTTCTTAAGAGGAATGACGATACTGTTTCGCGAGCCCGTCAGGCAGGAAAACGATTAACCGGAATGGAACCTACCGCGACATTGATCCCGGTGGAACAGTAAGTGAGGTTGTTGCTAGAGGGATGCCTACAAGTAAGCAGAGGGGTGAACGAGCCGCCCACAAGTCCTAAGTGTACTGCTGACCTTCTTGGACTCTTTCGAATGTAACATCAAACGGCAAGCCATAAGTGTTGCGCACCTCGATGGAGAAAAGGCACCAGCCCGCTTCATCATCGACGTACAACTCATCTTTCCACGTTCTGACAGTCTGATCGTCAACTTCGGAAAGATGGCGGGAGAATGGAATAACGTCCATTCCATGACACTCCAGCATGTGGTACACTGTGACCATTACGGGGTATGACAATTGGCGAGTATGAAATACGTCAGCTTCGAGCGTGGCTTCCGATCGCTGGATATAAGAATACGAAAAATGAACCGTGGCGTGATTACTGACTGAGCATTAGTGTTACTCTTAAAAATCAGACTCGACTTACCAGCCAACCTTTCCGTTGCATTTTACAGTGACGGCGAGTTTCTGCCCTGGAGGAATACCATCGTCGTCCTTTTGGTCCCACGAGAGCACAGGCTTATGAATTAAGCTGTGCTCGGTCTCATAAGTGTCGAAAACTGACATGTTACCTTCGGCAAGAGCTTGTTGTGCAGGTATGATGGTGGAATCATCGAAAGCTAGTCTCAAGAAATCGATGGGCAGATGAGAGACGTTCTCGAGCGTAATGCGAATGGAAGACCTAGAAATTGATTAGTATTACGCCTCGTGCAACAACTAAGTCCGTACGTTTCTCCATCGTATAACATCACGGCACCGTGTGTGACAGATGTTCTACGAATCCGCAGTAGAGGCTGCTCGGGCACTACCTTGCACTCCAAGAAACGGAAAGGCTTTTGGACGGTGGTTGCCAATACCAGCGGCGTCCTTGTATGTCGTTTTTTCATTTCCCAAGGAAAACATTCGATACCTGAGTATTTCGACCGGCCGGTTTCACATGCAAGCATGCTCTTCTTCCGAGAGAATTCCTCCTCCTCCTTGTCAGTGGAAATTGGTAGGACGAATTCGCGGCGATTTCCACCCGGAGCCTGTGCATAACATCCCCTGATATACAACACGCCCGGTTGTAGGGCCTTACCCGATAAAATCACCTGGTGAATTGAAGTTGCAGGTATCAGAACATGGATGGGATGGGAGTCGAACGATACGCCTGATGTGCTAGAACACCCAATCATCCGACAGTCCGACGACATGTAGTATAGTAGATACCTGAGATATAATGACTGCAGCTCCAGGTCGAAGATGTATGGATTCTGTAACATTACCACAAATTCAATGGCCTCGTTCTGAACCACCAGCGATTTTCCCTATGTGAAGGGATGAGTTGGCATGATGATCGCTCATATTTCATATAACACACCTGGCCTGCAACTGTCTTACGAGGATTATAAAGGAAAGGGTCTTTTCCGCCAATCAAAGTGGGTGCCGCATCAGAAGGCCTTGGTTGTAGGGTTGATGTGGGAGTTTCTATGGGTAATCGAACCAAAGGCAATCTGGGTTCCAAGTGAATATGGCACCGGTTGTCAGGTCAGGCAATAGTGAACATACGGCGCAACTGTGATGCTCATGACAGGTCTTCCTGACCAGTATTCCACATGCTTACTGTCGCCTCTCCTCCGAGCTGTTGTTAGTGCGCGGGCCGAGGTAGAATACAAATGATGTTGGTCTCCTGGTGATAATATAGCCTGCAAAGTTTTCAAAGCGGAAAGTGCAAATTGTGCAACGGCAGGAAAATCTATCTCATACTGGGTCATCAACTACTTCGCCATAATAAAAGAAATACCGACCAGGTAAAGCTTCCGCCACAGCGACAGCCTCTCGCACAACGCCCACTTGAATCTCCGGCCAACCATAAGGTTCTGCATTTCCCTCAACGAGATCCTCAATGTAGTTTACATCAGCCGACACAGAGTCATCGTTGATGGAAGATGATAGGCGCTCTTCATCCGACTCTACCAGCCGCACAGCATCGAGATTAATGCCCAAAACCTGGCAGACATAGGTCAGGAGTTTCAAGATACTCTCATTACCATCCGCGATCTCGTTCAACCTTACACCAACGCCACTCCACTCCGCAGCGGGTCCAAGACCCTTGATACCCAAGCCGGTGGTAAATGGGTTGCCAGATATTCTTGAAAGACTGTCTTCTTCACGACCACAAACAATAAGGTCCAGAACACAACCTAGCACCTCGCGTAATACGTACGCTTCCTTCCTACGGTATCCAAGACAGGCATACAGCCTCGACATCGCTTCTAGGACAGCGATCCGTTCTCTCGCTCCCAGGTGCAGGAGCCATGGACCATGAAGCTGGGCGAGGACTGCCGCGATTGATGACCTTGAAATTCCTGAGATTGAACTGAGCCGCTCCACACTGACTCCTCTGGCATTCTCATCAACAGAGAGGGTAGGTGGAAGGTATGGAGTTGGACCTGATTGCAACATTGTTGTGAATGCGAGCGGACCCCAGCCTTTGGCAGACCAGATAGCAAACAAGAGCGAAGAATGCCGGAGAACACAAGAGGTATAAAGATATGCTAGGAGAGGATAGTTCGGCTCTGATTCAGGTGTGGGAGATTTGAAGTAAAGAGCAGTTGCTTGGGATAATTTCTCAGAGACATCCGCCCATGGTTCTTTTGCCAAAGCAGTTGCTGAATTGTGCTGGGAAGAGTCAGCTGCGTATAGCCCACACACAAAACAGACAACGGACCAAACCATTTCCGGCGGACCAAGCCTCTATTATGGAAACCGTGGCGATTCCTTCGAGGGCAGCGGCTTGCCATGCAGCATCTTGGGATGACTTGAATAATTGCAGGGCTTCTGTGTACCTGAGCTGAATTTAGTATGCTTGACGTATATATCTCATGGTATACCTACCATACTTGGGCATCTTCCGATCTTCCTGAAAGCAGAAACAAATCGCCAAGCACTTTATAGAGTCTTGCATGGGAGGAAGCAACCCCAATGCTGCTCAATCGCTTCTTGGCAGGCGAGACACCTACATTAGGATGGCGAAAGCTGGAGTTGATGGACGAGGCGCGCTTCGTAGATGGTACTGCAGATAAAGTAAAATTTGGCTTGCTGGTATCTTGACCATGCTGCGAAGGAAGAGGCGGGAGAGTATTTTTCTTTGTGCCGTTCAGAGGCGAGGGAATGTCTGACAAAGAAGGCAATATGGGTAATAGGGTTGAGTTCAGATATTCGTTTCCCAAAGGGCTTTCTAGAGCTTGTGCCTGACCTAGATCATGACTACGAGAAAAGGATAGGACCAGAAGACACATACCACAATTCCAAATTCGCCGAGTATCCGAGAACAAAGGTCCGCTAGCAATGTTCCGATATAAAGTTTCTTGTTACCCATCATGCTGGGAATCACAATTAAACCCGGTAGGTCGCTACCGAGATTTAGGCTGTCGTCACTTTCTTCAAATACAAAGCAGTTCTTTGCAAGAGGGTATATCCCATCAGGGGTAAATATGTCAACCAGGGACGCATTAAAATGGTCAAATATTGAAGCTGACGAGTCTGCTTGCGTACACACGGCTACCCCAATCACGGCTAAGGGAAAATGCGATGGACGGAGGAGGGAAAGGGGGAGATGTGAACGAGGAGGTGGATGGGTTGGAAAGCTGAGCTGCAGATGACCCGTCGATAATGGATTGGGCATAAACCGGGCTAAGTTGAAGGCGTCAGTACCTCAGTAGTGACCAGAAAGAAAAACAAGACGGTCACCTTTGTCGTCCTTGTGATCTGCTGGAATATCACCCAGTCGAATAGAATCAAAACTTCGAATATCTGAGGCACACTTCTCGAACGTTGATTGCGGTATTGCGCCCACCGGCATTAACAATATCTGCACATGCGCCAACGACGCAAACGTATGGGTATCCATATCCCAGACGACGTTTATTGTGAATATAAACGCGGCTGTATAGCAGTAGGAGCACGGCGCTAGCGTAAGACCAGCGTAGAATTTTGTGCTCTAGTTGAAGAGGATCGATCGTTGTAGCAGATTCCACGTTGCAGGAAGCATGTAGTACTTCCGCGTTGGCTCTGAATCTGATCAATTGACGCGGTCTTTCTTCCCGAATCTTACACCGCCAGAATTCGTCACTAATTCACTACTCTGACAATGGCATGTTTATCCTAAACTCGTCAAAGTATGTCAACAATGACTGAATGCGCTCTGTAGGGTGCAAGCGACAAAGCTCTTGGGGGGGCTATGCTGCTGGCAGCGTCTGTCGTTTTCGTTTACTACACGGCCTGGGCAATTCTTCTGGTACGTGCGTTGGGTCGATGTTCTTGGTGAGACTAAACTATTTCCCATCCAGCCATTCTTCGACCCTTCGAGCAAACTGCATGGATTCTTTCCTCCCCGTGAATGGGCTATCAGGCTCCCCGCGTTCATCCTCATTATTGGGTTATCAGCCATCGGTATATTCGTAGGCTCTACCATCGTTCAAGAGAATCGGAGGAAGGCTTTGAAGGCGAGATTAAGAGCAGCCTAACCCTATATAGGCGACTCCTGCTGGTCTGTACAGGTGTAATTATGATTGCCATTCATATTCCATGGTCCATATTAATTTCCGTAAAATATTATCCGGCAAATCCAAAACACTAAGTTGTTACGCGAACTTCTCTTCGATGTCGTTCTGGGCCGCCCCTTCGCTCGTGGGCAACCCTGGCTTCTACTATACGTAATTTTTCGGCTGCGACAATATCCTTGCCGGCCTGATTCACCAGGAGATCGATCGCCACTTCTGGTGGTGGCTCTGACATGCAATGCAACGCGCGAACGACCTGGAAAAGATAGCAGGGTGAACTTCTTTTCATGCAAGAAATTCAACCTGCCTTGGTTTCAGAAATTTCTCCAAGAGCAAGATGTCGCAGGCGATTCAATATCGCGGTATGAGTTGAAGTATGGAGTGCTACTGGGGTACGCAAGGCATGTAGAAAGATGAGAATGTCTGCCACTGACGACGTGATCAGCGATGCAAGGGTCTGCAGCGGTTTCAGTTATGTGACATTATTATTCGCTGTATAGCCGTCATTATCTCACCAAGGACAGACCCGCTCGAGCCTCGTCTTCCAGTGCGCTGAGGAGGCTTTCAAAAGGCGGCCACAACTCATTCCATACAGCAAAAGCTGCCAGGTCGCTGGTCTGGCTGTCTACCGACCCCCTCTGTGCGAGCATCAACCACAGTTTGATTGTTATATAAGCATGGTTGATATCCACTGTTGACGTTTCCCCCAAGACCATTCCAGAATGTCTGTGCACCCGTAATGCAGTGCGGTGTGCATACGAGCAACTATGCAGTTGGGCGAAGAGTATAGACGACCATTTCGTACTTGATTCTATCAACGCGGCCAATGCCAAGATATTCCAGGCGCGAACCGTCGTGTGCTCAAGCGCAGATTTCTTCAGGATGAAATATGAATTCGGTGATAAAACAAGACCGTCGAGAATCGATACGAACCTCTGATACAAAATGTGAGAATTTTTGCAACACAGAAGGATCTTGTGTAGCAATTTCCAAGATAAGCCTTCCCACCCATAACAGTGCCAAGAAGTCATTTTCAGAGCTGACGTCCGACCAGATATAGTTTTGTAAGAAATACAATCCCGGGTCAACCAAAGTAAGCAGAGATGGAAGATGTCGCTGGACAAGAGATAGTGAACCAGGAATCTCAGTGACCATGATTGCCTGTGAAGACGCATAGTTATCTCCTGAAGTAACAACTGGATGGAAACTCTACCTCGAGCATCGAGCCTAGTGTATGAGGCAACACCCGAGCTTTCATTCGTAGACCGTCCCCCAATATCTCGAACATGAGGAGGATAATACTGTTAGTAGGCGAAGCATTGTGTACATTGTGGTCCGTCTTTCTCGCAGTGGCTTGCAATAGGTAAGATAAGCAACTCGTGCTGACGTTCAGCCTATTAAGCACTGTCCTCATGGCTGTATCGACGTATGTGAGCATATCCTATGATTGTGGAAACGTGGAGGTAAACAATATGTAAATAATAAATTAAACAATGGAGGTGGACTTGCCCGACTATGAGTCTTGTGGTGTTGGAGAAGGATTGCGGCAATGCGTATAATAGGGGCGGGGTCGATGACGCCGGGGGACCATTCCGAGATACGTCGCGCAAGAAGCGTCAGGTGTTGCCCAGCAACTAAGTGTTAATTTAGTATACAAGTCAACACACCCCGAAACCCACCCACAGAGCAAAAGATCTAAGCTATAGTCCTCATAGAAGATAATTTCGATGTAAGTTTGAATGTTGTTCAAGACAACCTGGAAACTGGTCTGATCGTTGTCGACAGCGCGTGAAAGAACATCCCGAAGTAGGGATTCACGCAAGCTCCCAGATGACCCAGAATTGTCAGGGGGTGTTGCATCTATTATCTGTTTCACAATGACAAAAAACTCTTGATCAAGGTTGCGCTAGAGTTCCGAGAGATGTGGGTCACGCTGAAATGGAGCAGAAAAAAACTTTCCTACTTTGAGTAGATTGGCAAACAAGCCGTTCTGGGCATACCTGGACACTCAGTTAGCCATGTGCTCCCTTGAAGATTAGAAAGTACACTCACTTATTCAAAGTTGTGCTTATGAACAACTTTGCTTGAGTGGCAAGAGGGTCTTGTCCGTGGTGATTTTGTGAAGCGACTAGCTTCACGACAGATTCAATGGATGTGCTATATCTGAAGTGAGGAAGTGAGGAGAACCATTGACACCATCTTAGACGTACTAAACAACCGAGCCCATAAAAGAGTGCCATCTCTTGATAAAAGCCTGGACTACAGACAAGGCGAGCTGACGCAATTCGTAATTGATGTCCTGGGACATGATATCCAGAGCCCGCAAGACTGCTCGACGTAGGGTCTGTTGAAGATGCCTGAGCGTTTGGCTTTCAAAATCATGCTTGTAGATGATAACGCATAAAGTTTCTAGAATTGCTTTGGACGCCAGTACAGGCAGAGCCAACAGCTGTCGAACTGTGCAAAAGATGGCGAGGGCCACATCAACAAAAACAGAACCAACAAGAAGAGACAGAGGTCTTTCATCTTGTTCGTTTGTGCCGACCATGGAAAAATGCGGGAGGTCAACAGTGTGGTAGGCATCCAGCACTGGTAGAAGACCGTGGACACAAGGAAGGGACAGCTCCGGGATCTCGGAGACTTCCCCAAACCGGATGTGAAACGAATGTCCGCTAGGTGAAGATGTCGCCGAGATATCACCAAAGCCAACAATCTGGACCAAGTGGGCTTTGAGTTTCATTAGCACGGTGGTATCAATCACGATGCCATCTGCGATCATCTGCAAGCTCAGCAATAGGATGGAGACCTGGTGAATATGAGACGGATGAGCCACCATGAAAAGATACAAAGTGCTCACGCGTAGAAGGGCCATATCTGGGTCTGTGTTCGTCTATGGAGGACAAGACCGTGCCGATTGTTCGTTCGTGAACGATAGATTTAAAGGGGCTCACTCACGAACTGAGGACCAGCTGGACCATCATCATTGCCGATCTTCTGGTCATAGTCTTCTTCTGCCAGGGCCTCAGTGATGGCTTTCCATGAAAGGACTATACGTAGATACATATACATGTCAGGAAATTGTGAACAAGCCGTCACGATATTACCTTGCCAATTAGGAAAATGGGGACGAAGCTGAATGAGGAACGAAACAAGCTTTGTCCGTTCAGCAATGGGTGCCTTGCAAATGGATTCATTCCAGCACAATGAAATTGCTTCAAAATGGCCCGGTTGTAAGGTCGACGAGAAGGCGTCCACCGCCGTTCGTATTTCCTTCTGTAAGAGGAATTCATTTGTCCAGTGGGTGATACAACGATACGGTACTTACCCTCTCGTCAATCCATCCAGCAGTGAAAAAGTAGAAGAATATGTCATTGACACTTGAACGCCATTGTCGATCTTCGACAGTAAATGTAGGACTGATAACGTCCAAGATGATTCGAAACAGGCGAGTCACAGCCAGCAGTCTATGATGTCAGTTTAATAAATGATATCAAAGTGATTGGTTGAGATGCACCGTCGCTCCCAATTGCCATGTGGCAGGAACCAATCATACATAAGCGTCTGTAGAGGCTGCGCGTCTACCACTATCGTCCGCAATAGAAAAGCAGTTCGGATACTTGATACCCCGACACGCTGGATGTCATAGAGCTGCCACGCACTATGGAAGGACTGGTGAGTAATATACTCTCAATACATTGTCAGAAATTGCACACACCAGCGAGCGAGAAATCTCCCATTGCGCAAGATGAAGTTGTCGATTTCATAAGGTTCCAGATAAGGCGAATCCGTCAAATATAAGCTCAGGAACTTCGCTATCAGACAGGAGACATCATCGATATCAAGAGCCATATAACGGTCAAGCGCATCCATCATCCGGGGATCGATGATCACGGGGTCAACCATCGCAGAGCCACGGATGTTTATTTTTCGTCTGAGAAACTGTCAAGTTGGATTAGAAAGATCTTCAGAGACGACAAACCGAGAAGGAAGGCCTATGATGTCCTCCTCTCTGATCAAACCATGCTCTGTAGTCTTGTCCCTTTCACAGCCATACAACAGCAGACATGTTCCTAATGAAATCTGAATGAAAGATAGACTGATTCAAATGAGCAAAAATCAAACCGGATGGAATCTATCCTCACCTCTCCTCTACTGCAATTCCTCTTTCAAGGCGCTGGACAATCTGTGGCGCCAATCGAGTGTGAAGCTCCGAAAACAGTATTTGTAACTCTGACCGGCCCGCATATTTCAACCACGTTGCAGACATAACAGATTTTACAAGCAAAAGGGAATCGGTCATGGAGGTGTTGTACTTAGTGGTGAGAGTGGAGAAGTGCATGAAGACCGCCACGGGGATCTCGACGCCAGAGCGAGCAAGAACACATAGCCATTGCAGGCTGCGTAACAATCCGTCCTGACCTTCGCCTGCGACGCGAACCACCGCACGCCACGGATCAGATGCAATGTGCCCGCCATTTTCCGTATGCGCTACATTGAGATCGTACCCGGAGGTAAGTCGGTAAGAAGTCTCGACCTCTCGTGGAAATAGCCTGGACAGCGCCAACATCGGCTATCGATGTCATTTCTGGAGTGAGATGCGGAATATACTGTTGAACTAACATGACAGACCTCCTCATAGATATCGGAAGTCGAGATAGATTCTAGCCAGAGTAGGAACAATTCGTCAAAAACGCTGAATGTGATGGAAGCTTGTGTTAACCTGTGAATAGAACGTAGCACTCTGTCGCAAGTACTGGTAAGGTGCGCCTGAAATATGATATATCAGCTTCGTCAATGTTCAGCACTCTCATAATACCTTCTCATTCATGTCGGGCTGGGTAGAGAGGATGTCGTATTTGAATGAGTTATCTTCTAACTCTACTATCGTGCCATAAATCAAAGCAGTGTATGCAGATACATCTTGATCATGCAATGCCAGAAGCCAAGGCATAGCATACCGAGAAAGAAGAGCTCGCCTGGCAGCTACGTAGTCACCTCCATTGTTCACAGAGCTGAGTGGGGCCGGGCGGGAAATCTGTGCTGAAGGCCAAGAGAGCGGATCATGACCAGACCGTACCCCCGGAAGTTGTTTTTGCTTCGCCAGATAGTCGCGCAGTATCGTAGCTAGACTACTATCCTGTCATCCAGGTTGAGTCTAGTTGGCCATCTGTCCAGAGAGTGTGCCTTACCTCGGATAGAATCCAACGCAGGAGACTGCGTACAAGTCTCCAAAAGACTAGTTCAGTAGTTAAGCCGTTGGGCCAGAACCGCCTCACGAGGAGCAGGAGCCCAACCTCGTTGACAGACAGATCAAGATCCGACAAACATCCTTCCACAGCTGAGAGAAGGACCTCAACATTTGCTGAGAGATCAAGGCCAAAGGGAAGAGGAAAAATACAATGAACGTCATTGCCAATACCGTCTTCGAAGAGGATAGCAGTATGATCTAGACGATCGAAAAAGCCCAGGTTGTTCAAGTGCGACAGGACAAAACGGGCAGTAAAATCTGCGTGAACATTGAACTCTCGTCTCAACATGTCATGTATGTGTCCCAAAGATACCACTTCGAGTGGTTGAAGAGTAACATCTGGAGGATGGTCCGCAAAACTATCTGGCTGCATGACGTTCAAGAAATCGGATGAGCTGTGGGGAAGTTGGGCGGGTACGTATGGCGATTTGATTACACTCGTCATGTACACGAGATTGGACCAATCAAACATCAGAAGGTGTTCAGAGCGTGTAAGCCGATTCTCGTGTATGTAATCATCCATGGCGCCGGAGCATCGCAACGCGTCAGAGAAGAGGTGCGTTTCACACATCTTAAGGACATGATGAAGTTCAAACTCTTGGATCTCGTAACCTGTGACATTAGCTGCATTCCTCCCATTTTGCAGCACGACCACCGAACCTAACGCCATCCCATTCGTTAGGATCTGCAATTGGATCCATATATCTGCGTAGAGGATAGAAACTTCCTCATAACCCAGTTTGCCAAGGGTCTCGTCAGATAAATGAAGTACTTCTTGATGGAAGTCGAGGCAAGAAAGTCGCATGCTGTCCCAGTTTATGGTGATGTGTTCCGAATTGATTGCAGTTGTAGAACAAGGAAGAAGTTCGGAAACAGTGGCGTTGGAGAGACAGACGGCATGGACGAATTGCATACACTTCGCGCAATTGAAGCCCTGCGTCGTGCAACCCCAGAGGGGCTGTCGACAGATGCAGCACAAACAGAGTGTAAACAGATTGACCCGCTTGAAGAGATGCCCATTCTTTTCGACTGATCTAGGTTCGGCATTTCTTCTGCTGCACAAGACCTCAGAAAAACGGTACATAGCAACTCGTTGTACATTTGGATCCGATATCGATGCATACTGAACAAGGTGGCTCCCTTCCGGGTAGTCGTAACAGTCAAAATGGACTGCACACATGCAAAATGGACACAGGAGGCCAAAACCTCGAATTCGTGTAATGCAAGAGCGGCAATCATTGTGGGAGACACCAACGAATATAGCTGGTTTGGATGGTGGCAGGAAGCGCCAAGGCATAAATTGATGTTTGTGTGAATGATCGCTAGACCATTCAGAAGGTACTCGTGCATTCGCGATAGAACAGGGCGCAGGAAAGGGCCTGCTGACTAAGATATGGCCAACAGCCCTTGGCCAAAAGGTGATCAACAGATTGACAGCTGCACCGCGAGCTTTAGGTGAATGAAATGCAATGATTTGGAGCATATCAATATAAGCATCAGCCTTTGCATCCACGATCAACTGCATAAGTCGATCCAGATGATAAAGGATCTCAGGACGAGTCTCCGAGCTGGGAGAAAGTTCAACGGATTCGAGGATGGTTGCGAGAAGAGGAGCGACCACAGTAGCAAGATAGTAAAGTGAGAGAGGCTGTAAAGGGGCAATGGTAGATTTCAGCTCCGTAGTTGTGGATGGAGAGGAAGGTATCCGGTGTGCATCAGTCGGTTCTTCTCGTGGGCTGTCTTGAACTTCGTCAACTTGTATTGACACCGATGGCATGTTGGGAATATCGCGACCACCACCCTCAACTGGCTCATTGACCCCGGATTCGACCTGGAACTTACCTTGGCGGTGGATCTGCTGAGAAAGGACACCACTGCCCCCTTGCATTTGTATGAGGTCATACAGGATACCTCTAATGACACCTTCGAAGAATTTCAGAAGCCTGCTGTGCATCTCCGGTTGAAATGATGAAAAGGCAGGGATCATAGCAACAGCAATTTGCGAGATGATCTTGGGTTCATGACGATTGACGGAAAGGAGAAACTGGGCAACATCCAGAGACAACGCTTGTAAGGCATTGGGGGGGCGGGTCGGTCGAGGAAGAGCAACTTGGTAGCGGCAATCGTCCAAGACTACTGAGGAAAGGATGGATATACACAGCGAAAGAAGCTCCGGTGTCCGAACCCGTCTCTTGTGGACCAAGGGCGGGGAACGCGAACGCCTTCCACGAGGCTGGAGGCTATTTCTCGACAGCCGAAACGGGGATACTGGCACGCCCCCGACTTGAGACTCGTCCGAGTTCTGTGGACTAGAGAATATCAACGTCAGGTAATCATAACAGGGAATTAGTAGTACCCATCATCAAAAATATGCCACCCTCGGGTTACCGACATAACCAACACGTTTTTTAGCTGTACCATAAGGTCGTACGTAGTGTCGGTGGAGAACACCCGATCAAGCTCATCGTCTGTGTCATCGTCCGTTGATTCCACATAGAGAGATGGTGCTGCATCTCTTCGCTTACTTCCTAAATGCATGGTTCCCTTCACTGTTTCCACGAATACCCCGAGGGTGTTTTCGTTCGACGTGACATCGACTTTAGAAAAGGCTTCGAAGAAAGGAGGAGGCTTCGGGCGTCGCTCTAGCTGTCCAAGAATGTGCGCCAGTAATTTGCGAGATTCATGTGTTCTACCCGTCAGCTTGGATGCAGAAGGGGACGTGGAAAGGCGAATTGCGGGTCTCGATGGCCCTGTTTCCACTGCGGCCAAGTAAGGAGAACCGCTCCTGATTGGAGTTCTATCTGCAGCAGAATGACTGGGGGAGGGTGATGGGTTGTCTGCCATGAACTCTGACATCCATAAACTTCAACCTTCTGGAGTCCCAATGATTATGTAAGGTACAATTGACCTGATCGATACATTCATGAAAGGTTCAAGAAAACAGAAGTTGGGGCAGACAACTCTAACTGGTCTAGGGACCGCGAAATCCCCCAAGATCCGTGCATCACCCAAGAAACGCGCTTTCAACAGCGAAAGTTCCGATGGTTTCGATGACCTTCCTGTAATCAAACTCCAGTCCAGGGCTTCTCTTGAAGACCGCTCTCCAAATAAGAGCCGGAGTGGAGAGCCACCGCCTCGGCCCTTACGGAAAAGGCGCAAGATCATTGTGGACAGTGATTCCTCGCAGTCTGCTGCCTTGGACAAGGGCCATCATATTACTCCACGGAGGACTCGTCTCGCCAGAGGTCGCCGGACACAGCGCTCTTCGGATGCAGAAAAGAGCTGCCACAAAGCAACTGATAAAGGCACAGGATGCTCCACGGCCTCCGACGAAGAAGACATAGTTGACGAGGTCGAAACAGATCGTGAGATTCTTTTCTTTGCTTAACCGGCCGACTTGGCAATATCGACCAAGGTATCCTCAAGAACCGGCTTCGTGCGCGCGACAAGAAGACTGCTTTCCAACTGAATCTGGAAAAGTTGAAGAGTAATATATATCTCATTTTCCTTCCCAGACCTGTGGTTGATGTATTGCGGCACGTGCAGGACGAAAACAGGGAAAGCCTTCGTTACCCTCGTCTTCTTCTTCATCCGCCGCCAGCGACAGCAGTGATAACCAGCATGGGTTAATCAAGGGTGCTATGCCATCCAGCGACCGAGACAGTCTGTTCGACGAAGATCCTGATGACTCCGACTCTTCGGACTTCATCGTGGAGGACGAAGGTGATACTTCAGCCCTCTTGCCAACACAGTTCAGCATGGAAGCCCATCAAGACCTACCTTACCAGTTCAAGAAGGTTTTTCAATTTTTTGTGCATATTGCCGTCCGCCCCGCTAAAGAGAGACATGAATTCATGGAGAAACAAATACGGGGTAATCTTAGTCATGGAACGCTTATTTTCTTCTCCAGTTAATTTTACGTTGCAGACGAGCAATATTTTTCTGTACCACTTCAAGTAACGCGTCGAAAAATCTGCGGTCTGAGAGACTCCCTTGTGGCTTCATCAGTGTGGCGACCTGAATTCAAAGGCCCTGTGGAAGCTTATCCCGAATTTGATTTGATTGCACTTGATTTCGCTGTTCCAACCTGCGATGCTTGCCACCTTGGTGGAAGGATGTCAACACTTATAGGAAGGCTTAGTGGGTCACCGTATGACAAGCTCGGTTTCGAGATCCTGGTATGTCCAATCTCACGGTTTTACTCATGCTGGACGCCTTGTTATCCGTCAGGAATTGGATTCTGATAGCGAGAGCGACGATTCTGAAAGCGTGACGTCTGGGACACCGACAACTGTCGAATTTAACCTTGGACGGTTCTGTGGTCGGAGGACACGGGTTTACCATGAATTTACACACTGGGAGGTTCGTTAATTGTTGTGCTTCCATGAGCCGTTCGTTGACCGCTGTAAATCAGCACTCCCTTTTCAAATGTATCCGACAAGAAGTCGATGACCTTCACGCCTCCAGGCAGTCCGGCGGATTCTTTCGCATCTCATACAGTGGCACTAAGAAACCCCCCAAGGACCTTGACGATGCCGACGCTATTTATGAGTGGCTTGATGAGCGAAAGGTGATAGATATGGAATGGCAAAAGATAAAGGATATGATGGGAAGCGCAAGACATCTGGAAATGGGCAGTAAGAAAGCTGACGATGATTAGACCACATAAATAGGTATATTTGTGCATGTTGAAAAAACACCAGTCACTATACTACGTATATGTCGTACCCGTATACGCCTCCTCCGCCTGGAGCTCCCCCAACATCTACGACGTATCCGTACGGTGCATACCCCCCGCCGCGTCACGGAGCTTATGGTCATCCTCCAACGCCAGGTGCATATCCATATCAGCCAACTCCTTACCAAACTGGAGTCACTAGCTATGGCTGGCCCTACGCGTACAACTACGTCCCGCACCTTCCACAGCCTGCACACCCACAAAGACCAAGCAACCAAACACCAGCGCCCATAACCGCGCACACTCCTTCGCCCGCTGTCCCTCCCACCGCTCCACCTCGGCCAAGTACTTTCACGTCCTACACAAGAGAAAGTGCGGCTGCAGCTGCACCAGGAGGTGCCTCCGGACGTGGCCAGCGGAAACAATCAACTCTCAGGGGTTTGTTCACGAAAGAACGTAAGACAAAAGATGTCTTGTACCAAGATTCCATTAATCTGCCCTTTACTAAGTGAAAAGCCTGATGTACGGGTTCGGCGACGACCGCAACCCCGCGACGGATGCTGTGAATGTCATGGAAGAGATACTGGTGGAGTATATCACCGATGTTGTGAGTTGCTCTGCTGCCATTCTGCCACGAAGTGCTCAGTTCCCATCCAGTGTCAAACTGCTGGGTCTTCCTCTCGGAAAACTCGCCTATCCATAGAAGACCTACGGAAAGCACTGTCACGACCAGCTGATGCAAAAAAACTTGCTAGGATGGAAGAACTTCTATTTATGCAGGAGGACATCAAACGCGCTCGGGCACAATTTCTGGAGCCCGATACCAATCCAAACGAGTATTGAATGTACAGTGAGTTTATGACATAAGTTGAAGATTTTCATCACTGAAATTGTTCTGATCATACCAAGCTGTGGCTATAGTAAATGCAAAACACGGCATGTCGCCTAAATATCGGAAGCTGAGTTGTATAACAACGGCGGGCACATAACGGCGGTCTCGCGATCGCATCACAGAATTCATACTAAGGTATTTCTGTCGATCGTTATGTGGCATCTGTAAGTGCGTGAAACGACACGTTGCGGCAGATGTATGCAGATCGGCTTGCCCAGTAACGCAATTATTCTTCCATAGCTTCGTCCTGTTCGGCCTCGTCCTCTTGAGCCCCCTGTTTGATCGCTCGAGCTTGGTTTCCTGCACATATCATGAATACATGGAAGAAGTATGGAAAAGGACGGAAGCCAACCTCCACTGCGAGAAAGAGGTTTCAGATTTTGTTGTAGCCACTCCTCGGACTCCCATACTGGACGAAAGATGATGTTCTAAATAAATACAGACTTAGATTGCACTAATTGACTCACCAGCCCTGTTTCCACCTAGCTGAGCTGGTCCTTTCATGGGCCTGGCCAGGTTGACCTTGATCACTCTGCCACGAATTTCGTTCAGGTCCATATTGTCAATTGCATCCTGTGCATCGGCAGATGACCCATAAGTGACAAAAGCGAAGCCCCTATGCTTTCCATCTTCATCTATATAGATGACAATTCACTGAGAAATCCGAATTTACTGACCAGGTTGTTGGTGGGGATTCGTTGTAGCCGGTGGTAGTTGGACTTCTATGATATCTCCTACACGGCGAGTTGAAAAAGAATGCACCTTTAGCAATCAACATCCCCGTACCAAATGTTGTGAAGTTCTCATAAATTACGCCCTCATCCACATCATCACCGATGCCGCCGACAAACACGGTCTTTTTTGACTTGGTGCCCTCTTCCATAAAATTTCTGCAGGTTGGACGTTGCGGGGAAGGAAGTCTGGATGCTCGACGAAGACAGTAGTAACCTTCACACGATCGACGGACGAGCCCATGCACGTGCTCGTAGACACCCAAAAACAGTCGCCTGGATCCCACCTGCATTCATGATGATTTCTGGCTAACTTACTGGCAAGCATCTAGGGCGATTCCTCTGCACAGGCCGTTGCCAATTTTATCCGGCTGAAAATCCTCCATATCGAGACGCGATCTCTCAGGCCACTTCACGTCAGTACTCTGTCGTTCATCGCCAACATGAAACTGATTCGACTTTGCGATTAGCCTGGGAGCTTATGCCCAAAATCGTTCTATATAACCATGCAATATTTCAAAGTACGGTTGCCCTGTTGCTGCTACCATTCCGTCGATTGCCTGTTGAGGATATTAATTCCTATTCGACTATCAATATGATTGACACACTTTTTGGACGCTTCTTCTCATGATAGCGTGGGCCACGCCTTTTATGATCCATCCCAATGCTTAGTCTGTGGTCCAAATTTCCACCCTTCGACACCATTTGGTACTTCGTCACCACTCAGAACCCAACCTCCTGCGACTTGTTTTCTCTTTATATATGATCTTGACGCCCCACATTTCCTCCATCAACTCGACGTTGTGATGTCTGGCCATTGGAGAGTGATTCTAGGCGACCTTCCTCCCTCTCCATCGTCCTCGGGTTCGTCTGTAGACGAGGATGAGGTCAATCGACGTATTGCGCCGCATTGGCCAACCTACAAGGATACGTTCCTAGCCCGTGGACTCCGGCTTGATACTGCTCGGGACGTGAAGGAATTCTACAATTCCAGCCGTCGCATAACGACTTCTCTCGAGACTCCTACCCCTGGATATCTACGTGCTTGCGAGTGCCCCGACGATGATGCCTTATGTCCGGATCCGGGATTGGTAGGTCTCCGGTTGTTGCCACGAGCCAGCGTAACAATATATTTCCCTAGCCCGATAATCTTTTTCGGGGGTCTCGAATAGTTGACGGCAAGAAGGTCGTGGTCAAAGCTGTACATCCCTACAGTAGAGAATATTATGTCATTCGTTTACTTTCTACTCCTCCACTCCGATACGAGCCAATGAATCACACAATACGTGAGTTTCCCAATCATGAAACCTGAATTTCGCTCAATTCGACTTCCAGCGGTTCTAGATTTCGTTGAGATCATCAAGGATAATGTCGTCTTCATTGTGATGGAAGAATGGTCGCCACAACTCATCACCGACCCTCCTTGTTGTCTGGGGGTTTTTCTGGGAGCGCTTCGACAATGCATTGAGGTGAGACTTTGTGCATTGGGCATTTGGATTGACTTGACTATGCAAATCCTATAGCATGCTGTTTTTATGCACAAGCATCGTATTGCGCATCTTGACATCTCATCACGGAATATTGTTACTGATTACGAAGGCCATTATGCGTATATTGATTATGAAGCAAGCCGGCGATTCGATGGAACAGCCCCCCCACTAGTGTGTGGATATCGTGGAACAGAAGTTCCTCCGGAGTGCGAGAGAAACGAATGGGTCGACCCTTATAAAGTGGATGTGTGGGCCATAGCTGTATTAATGCTACGTGCTTGCAAGGTATCTTTGGTCCTCCTATCTTTTGCTTTTACTCTCTGATGTTGCTCAGTTAACTGGATATCATGTTCCAGAGCTCATGTATGTTATCAAGCCTATGCTGCACGAGGTTCCCAGTCGCCGCCCGTCGATCCGTTCCGTCCTTCTTGCCTTCGACTGCATGCTTTCGATGATGGGTGGTCGTCGGCTGGATTCTGGTTGCTCAAATCCCCATTAAGCTGAAGTTATCGACCTCCGTATCGTTAGAAGTCGAATTAATGCATAGGAAGTAATGTACGCCCATAGGATACATATAACAGGCACAAGCTTGTCATTGATCTGTTAGGGATCCTGGTCGGTCTCCGTGCTGTTTTCCATCAACCTTTGCCTCTTCCGCTGCAGGTAGCGCTCACGCGCACTGTCGATGTCCAACTCGGTATTTCGCTTTACAACTGTCCGTTGTATAGCATCCTGCTCTGCCTTCTGCTTGTCCTGCATAACTCGGTCTTCCTCGTCTACGAGTTGCTGTTGAATCTCCTTCATCCTCCTATCGTTAATTTCCTTCCGAGTGGCTGCAGTCCCGGCTGCACGGTGTGTCTGTACATTTTCTTTGGTTGTTGTTGAACTTTGTCCGGTAGCGAACGTGCCCAGTCGCCGTGTGTTCGGAGCTGAGAGGTTCAATCCGGCTGCTAGCAGTTCACGTTTGTCAACAATTTGATTGTCATCATTTAATTCCACATGTTTGCCCTCCGCTCGCGCGAGCTTCGCAAGGTCTAGATCAGAAAGCGGGGAAAACTCGGCAGGCTTCGTGATAGTCAGATTTGGTGCGGGTCCTTGTGGTCCAATGATGGGTTTTTGGGTTGCTGCCACAGTGGCTTCATGATTTTGCTCTGATTCCTCGAGCAATTTGCGATAGAAATGCGCCATGCCGGATGATTTGAAGCCAGTCTTCTTCTGTAGTTCTGGGAGAGTACTTAAGTGGGTAGATGAGAAGCGGTGCCAAATGAAACATACCCTCTCTTTTCTTTTCTTCCTCTTCAGCCCTCCGAACTTCAGCCATCTGATCTCGGTACGCCTGTGTGACGAATGCCTCCTTGCCCTGGAATTCATCACCCTCTGCCGCTCGTTCAATTTGTATCATCTTCTCCTCCGCACGCAGATGATCCAGCTTCCGTGTTGCAGCAGACGACAGAAGTCCATGAATATACTTCGGCTGATGATAGTTCAGTGAGCGGGTTGAAGGAGGAACAGTGGGGATCTCACTTTTCGCTCCTTTGCCTCGGCGTTTTTCGCTTCTTTCTGGCGTAGCCGTTCTGCCTGGATACTGTCCCAAGCACCGTCATAGTCGTACACTTCCTCCATCTTGTCATCATCTGCTCGCTTCCTCTTGGAAGATTCGACGCCATGTGCTAGGAGTTTCTTGTTCCCAGCTGTATTGCGGTCTGCGAACGCAGCAGTTGGTGCAGCATCAATCCTGTCGTCATCGCCTAAGGCAAAGACAGCCGAAGGCCCGATAGAAGGCGTGGACGGGAGCTTCGGTTTGTTTAGTGAGAATGAGAGTTTCATGCCAGTGTAATCGATCATGGGACCGGAGTTTGAAATCCTTTCTTTTGAACTCCAATGGCCCAAGCAGCTTTCGACCGAAGACGCGTCAATGGTCCCGAGGAGAGTCACCCTCTAGTTTTCGAATCACAGCATGAAAAGGACCCGCACAAATGGCTACTAGGTGAACCTCGAAGACAACGAAGCTCCACAGATATCCGGCCGATCTGTGTGTGTACAAATCCGGACGCTGTGTCCCCGCTGACGTGGCCCATCGTTTTGTTCAGTCTTGCGACCAGGATTAATCGACCAGTCCAATGGCTCCGCTTACGTGGAATCTGAGCAAACGAAGATAGCTTGTGCTGTGTCTGTCTCAGTGTCGCATTGCAAATCGCAGCATTTTGACTAGTGTTTCGCTCATATTATGTAGTTACGGTCCTAGGCAATCCAAAAACATCGCCTATCATGATAAAGGGAGGATCAACGTAGAAGTGAAGTTCGCCCCGTTTTCGTGCGAACGTCGACGAGCGCCAATGCGTGTATGGTTTCCTGGCTACCGCTAAATACTAGGGTTATACATATTGAAGACCTATAGGATGCAGAAGACAGGTCCATCGCGGTCGCCATCCATCAAGCCCTCGTCCCATCTGTACGGTTGGAACTCTTACCCAAGTCGACTGTTGACATCTTCATCACTGTCATCGAAGCAGACGGTATGGAAGGGTGCATTTCTTCCGGAGTCCTAGCAGCAAGCACCGCTCTCGCCGACGCCGGGATAGAAATGTTTGGTCTTGTGGTGTCCTGTTCTGCGGTATGTGTAACTTCCCCCCATCTTTTCACCTTTCTCACCTCAGCCAGGCTGTTGTCGGAGCAGAAACATGGTTAGATCCTACAGCAGAAGAAGCCCGACTGTCGCAAGGCACCTTGGTGCTGTCCTGTATGCCTGCGCTAGGCAGTGTTACGAGTCTATGGGAATCTGGCCAGATGATGACTGAAGAAGTACTGGCAGTAGGGTCTTTCACTTCAAAGATCTGTATCTATACTAACTTATCCTTCGAGTGCATGGACCAATGTCAAGAGCGATGTACTGACATTCATTCTGTTGTTGCTCAAGCACTATTAGAAGTAGCGTCATAGAGGAATGATTTCCCAAAATGCAGATTACTCGAGAAAGCGATGTTTCCACAGCTTGAGGCTCTAGGAAGTGGCTATATAATATAGCCATATACGGAACTCGAGTATGATCTAGCCTGGCAAGTATTAGTGAAGATAATCCAAGTCGTTCAGCCATTACTTATGGATAGATGAGGATCCTAAACGAATATGTCATACACTTGGTCACGCGAGAGTACTTGTATGTGTTTAAAACGTCAAAAACGCCAACGCGTCCGAGTCAACTGGTTCACTCTTGGTTAGCGGCTTAGCTTAGCTGACCAGCTATCATTCTTTCCTTCATGACAGATGTCATGAAACATGATTATGTTGCTCTCAAAGCTCCCTTGAATGGAGGAATATACCCACCTTCTCCACCATTGTCACCAACTTCGCAAGAATCCGAAAACGATTCACTTCGAGCGCTCGAACTCTCGGAAGGACCGATTGGAGGTGGTCAATCAAGATTTGGGCGGTATGTCCTCATGCAAATGGGGAATGGTATGAGCCTGTTTCGAGTAATTGAACTTCACGCTTCAGTGGTCGATCATATTCTGGCACGGGTTTTGAATTTCAACATGATCTTGTGAGCTGCATGCCATTAAGTTACAGATGTCTTTCTAACACAGACTCCAAGCTACCACTGAGCACTAGCCTGACGGATCCAGAATCTAGTCGCAGAGAAGATAGCGAGAAGTTCCTAGGGGTTTTCAATGGTGTGTTTCTACAATTACACACGTGCACGAAGCAAATCTAATTCGAACGGAAGGTATTGCGCTCATTGTTGGTTTACAGGTAACTAGGCTTGTACACGATCCGAAAGTATCACTGACGAGGTCCTACCGAACAGATTGGATCCGGCATCTTGTGAGGTCACAATATCCAAGGAATTGCACCACTGTACTGACTGTTTGAAGTTCGTCGCCAGGGATTGTCACAGCAAATACACACAGTGTCGGAGCAAGTCTTAGTGTATGGGTGTTATCTGGTATATTAGCCTGGACTGGTGCGAGCAGCTATGCGGAGCTGGGATCTGCTATGCCGCTGAATGGTGGGGCTCAGGCGTATCTATCGTATGCCTATGGACCTCTCATCTCGTACTTGTACGCATGGACAGCAATTATTGCTCTTAAACCTGGTACACATTACCCTTGTCATCAGTTCTCTCTCTCACCGATGCTTCGTGTACAGGTTCAAATGCGGTGATCACCCTTATTTTTGCAGAATACCTTAATCGCATCTTCTGGAACATCTCTCACACTGAGGTATCCCCAGGTGATATCCCTCAGTGGGCCATCAAACTCACGGCAATTGGGGCAATCGTGTTTGTGACTATGATTTGTGTTGCCACTCGTAAACTCGGCTCACGAGTGGCGGTTGTGTTTACAACAGTAAAAGTAAGTTGCACATTCGATCTGTGTGAGCCCTAGTTGACCTTTAACATGGCAAGGTAGCTTCACTGGTGCGGATCGGATCTTTCTTGCAAACCACTAAAGCTTATCTGTTCCAGATCTCCATTGTGGCTCTTGGAATGGTGCAACTGTCTCGAGGGAAGACTTCTACCTCCTTCCGAAAGCCTTTGTTTGTCGGCTCAAGTACAAGTCCGTCGTCGTGGTCCTTGGCGTTGTACTCCGGTCTATGGGCTTTCGACGGTTGGGATCAAGCCAACTTTGTTGGAGGAGAAATGTCCCACCCAGAAAAGAACATTCCAAGGGCTATTCATTCCAGTATGAGCCTTGTTACGGTGAGCTATTGGTTGTCAAGACCAGTCGTCATGGCTGACTTTTATATTGCAGTTGTTATTTTTACTGGTAAATGTCTCGTATTTCGTGGTGCTCGACGCGGTAGGTAATTATAATCACATGATCTTCAGTTTTTTTTTGATTCCAGAGAAGGATGTGGTTAGTCTTAGCAACACAGTGGCCGTGGACTTTGGCCGGGCTCTTTTTGGTTCAGCTGGTGGCACGGTGTTCGCCCTCGTGGTTGCTTTCTCCTGTTTTGGCGCCTTGAATGGTGGGCTATTCTGTCTGTTTATAATAGTGTTGCTTACCCCGCAATTAATAGGGGCTACCATCACAGGTTCGCATTTGATCTATGCTGCTGGTCGGGAGCATTTTCTTCCCACGTTATTTGGGGTGCTCCATAAGACTCGCAAGACGCCTTTAAACGCAGCACTTCTACAAGCTGGGATCACGATTTGCTTCATTTTAATTGGGGGCGGCTTTAGAAAATTAATCAATTTTGCTGTGGTAGCATCGTGGGCCTTCCATTTCCTAACGGTGAGTCAGTGATGGAGTCAGCGGTGTCCTTCATTCTTATGCTGGACTCCAGGTTCTTGGATTAGTTATCCTTCGTGTGAAAGAACCCTTGCTAGAAAGGCGCGTTGACATCTAAATTGTGCGCCAACCAGATGTGAAAACCTTCATTTTTAGGCCATACAAAACATGGATAATCACACCTTTGATTTTTTGTGGAGTAGGTCATTTAGCGAGAAGGCTTACACTTACTAACATTCGCTCCCAGGTTGCGCTTTTCTTACTATGTATGCCGGTGGTTGCTGCTCCTTGGGAGGCTTTTGCAGTTCTGGGTCAGTTCCAGTCTTTCCTTTACTTCCTTTACTTGACCCAAGCCCTTACACATCAATTCAGGTTTTGTACTTTCGGGTATCCCTGCCTACTATATTACCCGCCGGAGTGACGACGAACGACCTCGCATATTCTGTACGTCCGCCCTATTTACCCAACACTACTTGCCACTGAAAGAGATTTTCGATGATATAGCCTGGGGTGCACGATGTGTCCGTCGGCTATGCGGGCGTGATCCACTAGAAGATGGATGGGAAGCTGTGGCCACTGAGGGTGATGAACCAATGGAGATGTTAGAAGGGAGGCCTCGGAGCACTTAGCCTCTTGGAGCACCAGATGTCAACCTTGGGTTTATGAATGTTATTTGTGTTAAATTGTGGGGGCAAATTGATTAAGTACTATCAACTTTAATAACATTCAGCTATTCAGCTATCAATCCCTGGCCTCCAAAAGACCATTTACCACTGAAAATACTTGAACAACTATTTGCAACTGAAATGGTTGATGGTTGATGCATTAGGGTTTGTTAAGACTGAGGGTCTGTTTGGAGTTCCAATGGAAATCCAAGGGAATTAATGGAAAGGACTTGGCTTCAACTTGTAAGAAGCTGCACCCTTCATATTTGTAATCCCGATATGGTGTTGGGGCCACTAAGACAGAGAAGGTGATATAACAAGTCCAAGGTGTGTGTATTAAGCTTAGGGGAAGAGGGGTCTAGATCTAGAGTAACCATAGTAACAAAGAGGGGGGGATGGTGGTGGTTCAAGAGAGTGAGAGATGCTCATGCAGCATTGTTGTCAGTGTGGAAGGGAGTGTGTTCTCCCAACACTCAAGAATCAAGTTGTGAGGAATGTGGTATCCATTCAAGGAAGGTTAATCTACTATTACAAACAAGTCGTGTACATAAGGAACCTCGCATGTGATAGTCATGTGTTCATGATCGTCATGTGTTCGCCTGGCTGATGTAACACGCGTCTGTACGCGCGTTGTAGTCCAAGCGCATCGCAAGAGAACGCATAGTAAGAGAACTGGTTCTCTTACACTCTCCCATGTTCCAAAAAATTTTATACTTCCCGCTTTTGCAAATCCCAGACCTCCAGGGCCGCCGTCTCCAACAACTCAGACCATGGCAGCCACAAGTCCGACTCCGGCCCATACCCTTTCCACCGCACGAGATACTGTTTCCCCCTTCCCCATGGCCTTTCGTCCAAAATCCGTTCCACAAAAAATTCCGTCGAGCCCTCCGGTGTAACAATCGGCCCTGGTCTCTCCATAGTCCTTCCAGGAAACAGGTTATCGTCGTTATCCACATGCCGCTTCAGATGGGACACATGAAAGGTCGGGCAGCGAGTGGAGCCAGGCATCAGTGCCAGCTTGTATGTCGAAGAATTGGGGAAGGCCTCGGTGATCTCGTATGGTCCGTCCCATCGTGGCATGAATTTGGCAACCCTCCCGCTCCTCTTCTGCATGTACTCTCGTCTACGGTGAGCCATCTCGAGCATCACCTTATCCCCCACTATAAACTCAGGTTCGTTGCCTCGCTCCTTGTTCGCATGATGAGCCTGTGACACTTTGGCCGCCAACAGGCAATCCTTAGCCCCCTCAACCTCTCCATTTATTCTGTCTATCAGTTTCTTCACGCCCGTATCCTCGTCGTCCTCCACTACATCCCCCATTTCACATGTGGAAACCAGCGGAGGCAGCACGCGAGGCGAACGACCAGTTTTCAGTACGAATGGTGACACTTGCGTCAATGCATTTACGGTGTTCATAATGTCGAAGCGGACTTTGGGGAGTGCCTTCGCCCACCCCTTTTGGTTTTGTTCCACATGGTAATGCAAACACTGCACGACCGTTTTGTTTGACCTTTCCGAAGACCCATCTGTCTCGGGGTGGTAAGCCGTCGACAGCTTATGTCTTATACTGCTCATTCTCATGAGTTTCTTCCAGAACCTCGACACAAAGACTTTGTCACGATCACTGATGATCTCCAGTGGGCACCCGTTCTTGCAGTACCATCGCTCGAAAAACACTATGGCAAACTCCTCGGCTGTCATGTTCGTATTGCAAGGGGCAATCTGAATGTCGGCCCCCAGTTGATTGGTCATCGTCACGATCACATCAAAACCCTCGTCGACAGGTAATGGGCCCACAAAATCGATCGCTACAGAATCAAACCTCTTGTCTGGCACCGGAAGAGGGTGTAGAGGCCCCAGGACTTTTGACGTTGGCATGGCCCACAACCCGGGATGTACGCTGACAGAAGGTCCCTCCTCATGTTCGGCCAGTAAAACTCATCTCTGAGTGAGGCATATGATTTTTCGCCTCCAAAGTGCCCGAGATGATCGTGTGCGAGCCTAAAAAGCTGTTCCCGTAGATTCTTGTACTTTGGGATTACTAGACGGTCTCCGATGAACAGCAAGCCGTTCTTCAACGAGAAATTCATTTTTGTGTCAAATACCTGACGCTTGATGTCATCTAAGATACCAGTGCACCAACTGTCTCGGCTGTACCCCTTCCGAATTCTCGCAAACAGTTTGGGATTTGACCCAATCTCGAAAACCGCATTGACCACAGTCGGCAGCGTTTCCGAGTCCGGCCACCTTGACAATGCATCCGCCACTGTGTTGTCTTCTCCCTTGATGTACGTGATTGTGTACTCGTATTGGGAAAGGTACTCCATCCATCTCACTTGCCTTAACGACAAGTCTCGCTGTCCGTCAAAATTCTCGATTGTCTTGTGGTCGGTGTAAATGTTGATGTGAGTCCCCAGCAAATCTACTCTCCACTTCGTCAATGCCCGCATGATGCTTAGCATCTCCTGCTCATGAACCGGATAATGCAGTTCTGCTCCTTTCAGTTGCCGACTTTCAAAAGCCACTGGCCTCGCGCTCTCCCAAGTCTCCCCGAAGGACAGTACCGCCCCTGTGCGCCGCTTACTTGCATCACAAGTCACGAAGATTTTATTATTTCCAGGACTGTGGTGGTCAATCGTCGTCAGGCAATCCTGACTGAGGACCAACCCCTTGATAGAATCAAAGGCACGCTAATGTTCTATAGTCCAATTCGGAAACTCTTTATTGCATTCCTTCTTTGTCAAAGGTGTGAGGATCGTTGTGTACTTCGCCAGCGCCGGGAGGAACACGCCGATGTATCTGACCAACCCCAGGAATTGACGCACCTGTTTTGCCGAGGTCGGCACACGCCAGTTCAGGACGCGCTCTACTTTCGATCCATCAGCCTCGATCCCTTCTGCCGAGATGTGGTGCCCCAGGAAATCAATACGAGTGGCGAACAAGGAAGACTTTTTTGTCGAGCAGTAAAGGTGTGCCACCCTTAAAGCCTCCAGAACCGCAGCTACATTTGCCTTATGCTCTGCTAGACTCGACGACCAGATGATAATGTCATCTAGGTACACGTGGCAGATTCTCCCAATTAGGTCGGACAGGGCCAACGTTACACATCATTGATGCGTCGCTGGAGAGTTTCGCAAACCCATGGGCATCACGACCCATTCCCATAGCCCAAAAGGTGTCAATGTTGCCGTGTACTTAACATGGTCCGGATGCACCAACGTTTGGAAGAAAGAGTTTGTCATGTCGATCTTCCCCCAAATTTTACCTTTCGCGCAATCTGCCAGGATATCATCAATCTGAGGAAGCGGGTAGTTATCCGGTACTGTAACTTTGTTTAGTTTTCTATAATCGTTAACCCATCGTGGCAGCACTGAGACATCCGCCTTAGGGATGATGAACGATGGTGAGGCATACGGAGAAGAAGACGGGCATATACGCCCTGCCTTGGAGTGCTGCTCGATCAAGGTCTTCCAACCATCTCTATACTTCCTAGGACATGAGTATGCGCGTCCTACCGAGATGGGCGTGCCAGGGGTCACTTCAATGTGATGGTACACATCTGTGGGCAAGTCTCTTGCATGTGGTATGTCCTTTGGAGGTCTTTACTCTCCCCCCCCTAATCCGAGCGGACTCCGCTCGGACACTCGGACTTT
>QFEU01006015.1:0-11307 GCA_003316345.1 Tricholoma terreum | reverse complement strand
TGGTAATCGACTTGGCATGTTACAGCGCTGTTGATACTTCATGCTGAGAAATTAATTCTTCACACAATTTTTTATGTGTCTTTATTTCCTCAATGGGTTGTCTTCAGAGGGCCTGGGGGAGTGTGTTTACTGAAATCACAACTGGAACTTTGTTGCTCACTGTAAGTAGTGCCACATCTGCCACCCAAGCTCCAGAAATTTTCTTACTTAATTTTGGAGCTGAGTTATTAAGAATGCCTCACTAGGATATCTTCCCATGACTGAAATGAGCATTTTACGGAAGGAATAAGAAATCAGCCATCATTTGATATGTATAAGGAAACTTTGCTGAAAGTGGCAGTGCTTAGTAAGTGAGTGACAGTTCTGGACCATAGTCTGGTATGTCTTGCATTAGTTTGGGCCCTGATCTGACCTTCCCCACCCTCTGATATTGTCTCCTACATCATAGCCAACTTGGGTATCAAATACTCTGGTATCAGGCCATGTTCAAACAATTTTTGGGTGCTAATGCAGGTAGTGTTATCAGGTCCAGTTATAGAAACTGGAAAAAAACTGATGACTGAACCGGACCATGACCGGTGTAACCGGACCATCGGTCTCGGTTACAGGCTCCTCAGACCAGTCATCCTCAGTAAAATGAAAAGTCATGTAAAGTCGGGCTAATGTTATTTTTGACCGGAGCTTGACTAAAATGTCATTTCTGAGACTATTACCTGACTGAACAAGTCAACCCATAGTCATGTGTGAAAAAGTCATGTAAGACTTCAGCCGAATAGTCAGTCATGCAATAGTCAAAGTACATCAGCTTGCATGCCCTGCCACTTTGTTCATATGCTCCCTGCTTTCCGTTGCCTTGCAGCGATGGCCATAGGGCCTATACCCCATCAGTAGCAGACCTTCTGAAGAGGGGTAAGTGCTCTATCAAGGCCGGCCGTCGACCCTGGAAGTGGTAGCAATGGATTGAGCGGCAGGTGGTGAAGCAAGTTGCAGAAGGCAGGGCTGCCCATAAATTTGGTTTTGGTACTGTCTGTCGTCACTTGGCCTATGAGAGTCCTATCCGTGTGTGGATAATTGCAACCTTGAGTAGATGGTTGTGACCTAGACTTGGAGCTTGGAGAGAGACAATGGGAACCGCTCTAAAGCATGTTTTGTGTGAGAAGTTGATGTGGCATGTGGTGGGAATCTGAACTTAGAGAATGAAAATTGATGTGGTATGCGCTGGCAGGTTGTGGGAATTCAAACTTAGAGAATATTTGAAGTTGAACTTTGCATTGGGGCCCCTGGTGACACGTGTACTATTGGGAATTTCTTGATCAATCAATCGTGCTCAGTAGAACTTCACCTCAATTTGACTAAAATGTCGTTTTTTGTGTAAATGCATGACTGCATGCTGACATCCACCTGACCTCAGCTGACTTTCCCATTTTACTGAGAGTCATCGGTCACAGTCATAGCTATTCCCATCACCTATCTTAACCAGTAAAAGACTGGTTACAACCAGTCAAGAACCAGACTTACGGTCCTTGCTGGTTGGTAGGTTTGCACAGGGTACTACTATTACTACCAACTTCATGCAGAGACCACATTAGACCTATAGTTGAATGTCAAGCAGCCACTGATGCACACACACACACATCAAAACAAATGGTGTCAGACTATTTAGGGTGGGTGAGTAGACACCCACGCCTCAATCACACCCAAACATAGTCATGGCAAAGAAGCATAAAACCAATGCAGCACCAAAGTCATCTAATTCTAAGGCACCAAACGACGTCTGCATTGTTTGGGCCCTAGGATATGTTTTATTTGTTTTATTTGTTTCTTGTTTTATTAACTAACACATGAAAATTTTAGATTTTGAAATACAATGACATACGCCCAACCACGACCATGCTGACCCCTCCTCCCCATCAAAACAGGATGTGAGGGCCTTGTTTTTGGCTAGGAGACAGGGCAGGGGTGCTGGGAGATGTGGGCAACAGGCCACCTGCCAGGTAAGCACCCAGCAGTCCTACCAACAGTGCCATGTCACTAACACATGAATAAGGGACAATGGACAACAGACGAACGTGGGACGATGCCCCGATGTCTGTGCAAGGCCCAATCACCACATCGAACAATGCACCGCCTGCCCCCAGTCCAATGAGCCACTGCTTGTGGGGTGGGACGCAGGTGGAATGACAAAATAATGACAATGCAAGAGGACAGCAAGGAGGGGGGACAAGGAAACATGGCAGGGAGGGGGGATGAGGGAAGACAGCAGGGAGGGGGAACAACAACAACAACACATGAACGGCACCACTTGCCCCCTGCCTCACGAGCAACTGCTCGTGGGGTGGATCGGGTGAACAGGGACAATGCCAACGACAACGACAATCAACGGAGCATCCACCCCCATGCTGATGAGCAACTGCTCATCGGGTGGATGGTGGGTGCACCAAGGCCATACAATGATGAGAGGGATGACGGGGACGAAGGGACCCAGCACCACCACCAGCACCCACCCCACGCTGATGAGCAACTGCTTGTTGGGTGGATGGTGGGTGCACCAAGGCCATATGACAATGAGAGGGATGACGGGAATGAAGGGACCCAGTGCCACCAGCAGCACCCACCCCACGCCGATGAGCAACTGCTTGTTGGGTGGACTAGTTCGTTTTATTCAACCTCATTAGCTGGTAGTGAAGACATTTAGAATACATTTGGGCTACTATGTGTTATGTCTTTAGTACGAAAGACTGGTCTTGACTGTGGTCTTAACCGATTACAACCAGTCCACAACTGGTCATAAAGTGGACTGGTTGTGACTGGTCGATTAACCGGTGTATGACTGATACTAACTGGTTTTGCGTGGTCCGGTTACGGTCACTCTGTTGTGTTTATATTTTTGGACCGGTCACGGTTCCAGTTACAGTCCGAAAAGGGCAAAAAACTGGACCAGACCAGACCTTAAAACACTAAATGCAGGGGACCTGATTATTATAACATCTTGCAAAAGGTTGTTGCATGAGATATTGAATGTATTGCAAAAACAATGTAAATTAGAAATGATATGCTACAAAATATAACTCAAATGACAAGAGAGATATGGTGTGAGTAGGAGACAGGGGAATATGCCATATATTGGGGTGCTTGGCCTGGCCTGGGGCCATGAGCCAGGCAGCCCAGGCCAAGCTAGTCCTAGGGCTGCACACCATACCATCTGATGGGTACAGCCATACAATCAATGGGCATCAGACAGGTATGGCTCAACCATCTGCTGTCCATATAGTTTGGTAAGTAGAAATCCAACAGCTATGGGATGGATACAGATATGGCTGCTGAATGGTCATGTACAGTAGATGGGATGCAATAAAAGAAGACAAAAATAGACATATAGGATTGATCATCTATGTATTCAATGGTCTAGGGCTGCAGTAGCCCTTGCATGAGCCAGATGTAAGTGCTTCTTAACAAGCATTAAAATATGGGTGGTATTAGTCTTAAGGCTTGCATGGTGAAGAGAAATGGTTTCTAGACCACCTGAGAAGAGCAACAGATGCAAAGATGACATGTTAAATATGCTAGAATGACTCACCAGGTATACATAAAATGTCATGAGCAAGGCAAAACAAGTTTGGGAACTGAGCTTATTGATCCATTCACCAGTGAATTGAATTACATGCATTTAAATCTTCAGCAGAAAGCTTGAAATATTCTTTGAGCTCATTGACAGATGGCTTCTCCTTCCTGCAATATCAAGCTGTCAAAGTAACATAATAAGCTAGGTATAGTAAAGTGTTAGTAAAGTAATAAAGTGAGTAAAAGTAAACCATACCTCAGGCAACACACAAAAGGTGAATGACTGAGGGACAACTACCAAAGGCAATCCTAATAAAGGTCTACTAAGGAATTTTAATATGAAATAACTAAAAATAGAGTATGTGGCCTTGGTCACTAGGACCTTGGTTGTTATGGAAATAGGAAATAGGATGACAAAGGAAATAGATAAGAATAGATGATAAGGAACATGCATTGGGTCTCATATCTCGACACAAGCCATGAACGATTTCTGAGGGAAATCCACAATAGGTTTGGTTTGAATGGATGGACTTGAAAAACTCACTGGTGATGGTATAGGGGCACTTGACAGTGGCATGGGAATTGCAGGGTTGTCTGGCACTAGCACATTGGCAATGTGGTTGAAGAAGATTGCCAAATGCTGCATCAATAGCTACAGCCAGTCATGCACTACCTGTGATGATCCACACTAAACTTTGAGTGCAGTGACCTGTATGATAGATAAATCTCTTGGGGGGTGACAAATGAATTAAATGCAATACTGCAGTGTGTGTTGGAGGTTGGTTGAACAGGATATGTCTTGACCTCATGATGAAAGTTTTCCTTGATGGCACTGAGCCTGTCTTGATTTTACCCCCTGATTACCATGGATGCCCCTGTGCTGGTTTTGCATCTCGGAGATCAATGATAAAGACAAAATCTTGGTTATCAATATTATTGTATTGAAATGTGATTAAAATATACCCTGCATACATTTCTTGAGTCATTGACAGCCAGCCTAGTGTGAGTATGTACTATTCTAGGCTTGACATCACCACCAAATAAAATCAGGGCTCAAGAAAATGAAGAAACACTAATTACATGAAAAAGGAAAAAGATATATTTCAAAGTGGGACAGTGGTATGGCTAGTATGTGGTTTGCATGGTGTTCAATGGAAATGGTGTGAGTTGTATGTTATTCAATCATCTAGTCTGTGGCATGTTGATACAAAAGAAATTAAAGTTTGCTCAGAGATTCCTGTCCAAGGCTATCTAATCTCATTGACAGCTATACCTTGGATGGCATTGGACAGGTACTGTCCATCCTATCCATCATCTGTCTACATAGTTGCAAAGAGCTGCAACAGTATGGGTACAGTGACCATACTGTGGGTCTATCTATGTTATATTGTGTGCAGCCCTAGCTGGGCCCAAATAGGCCAGGCCAATCTGAGTCATGAACATGGCTTCATGATGGCTTTGGCCTAGCTTGAGGTTGTGAAAAGCCAAAGCCAAGCCACTAAGAGCCAATTTGGATGTGAAAAATTGAGTCCATTTGGCCCTGTTGAGAGCTACTGGTGGGTGCTGGAAGAATTCTGTATGACAGCAAACAAATATTGTGACTGATGTAATCGATGTCAATGACAATGTCCATTGATGATTTTGACCTCCATTGACATATTCTCCACTATGCTGCATCTGCGCTACAGATTTGTCTTCTGATCATTATAGATCTGCTTCCATCTGTTGCCAATGACACTCAGGCTACAACTCTTGATGGATCAAAAACACAAGCAAAGAAGTGGTTGAACAAGGAGGCTACTGACCTTGTAGATTTCATCTATGAGCATTGTTCTGAAGCCTCCTCCCAGGAAATTTCAAGCCCAGCTTCTGGATGACAGCTAAAGGGCATTTTGACAGCAAGCATCCTGGCTCTCCGAGGACTGTGGCTGCCATCAAAAGCAAGTTTACAACAGTGTGTAACATCATAATTCTACATCAATTTTTCAAATTTGATTTTGCGACAGTATAAAGACATGTATAGAGTTATTGAAGATTACTACAGAAGGTCAGGAATGGGCATGATGCCTGTCCAATCAGGCATCTGGATATGATTGGATTTTGAGCGAAAGCATTTTGACAACTTTGAAAAGAGTTTATAGAAGAAATGGGTACATTCATATCTTTATATTTTTTTGTCTCTATATCTAACCTTCCAATAAAAGAAACAGCATTGCCATATGCTCCTTGATACCCCTTTTTCAGAGTACAAGAAATTGCAAGCCATTTTGGAGAAGTCTATTGTGAAAGGTCAATTTGCCCACAGAGGCACCACACAAGCCCCATTTCAACCATTGATCAATGATAATGGTGGCAACGAAGAAGATGGCACCTCAAGTCATATCAACATTTCCTCTTCTACTGCAATGACCTCAATGCAACTACCTCACAACAATACAGCATCCATGGATGTCAATAACTTTGCGCATTGATTCGCCACATCATCACATCTATTTCCATCTTCTCTTCTGCCACTATCTGAAAGCTCATTCTCTCTCCCACCATTGGAGCCCTCCTCTCAGCCACTGACCCACACTGTGACTTCATTCTTGCATCCCCCTACTTTGGCACCTTCTACTAGAAAATCATATGGATCTCAGTCATCAGATAAGGCATTACTGAAGCCATAATTAAAGCCATGATCGATGGCTGCATCATCGAAGACAACTCCAAGTATCTCAGCCCTTGTTGGAGCAATTGGCACAATGAATATGACCATGCAGCAGAGTCTGTCCCAGTTGGATGCAAGCCAAATTGAGTCAGCGATGGAGCTTATCAAAAATGCGGACTATATTGATGACAATGACAAGGGGCCTCTCTTGTTCTATTATAGCAACAATGCGAACACTGCTGGTAGTCTGGTAGCTATGTCTGATATCCAGTGACAGAATACTTTATGCTATGCACTTCAAATGATTCAACAGCCAGCTCAATTGTAAATATCTTTGAACTGTACTTACTTTCCAAGCGTACTTTGCTACTCGTCTGTATTGTACAAGTAGTCATCCATGTTTTTTTTTTTTTTTTTAAAAAAAATCCTTGTTTATTGTCCTTTGTGGCGAGCCATATGGTAGACAAAAACATAGCTATAACTATATATATAATTAATTGCCCATGGAAATAGAAAAACAACACATCAGCTATGGGCGTTGCAGTGCGACACCCATAGCGGGGATCCTGCATGAAATAATAGACATGATGTCTGGTTGCTGTAAAGTATATTAGTGATGGAAGGGTAATCATGAGGTTGTTATTGTGTGGGCTGGTCAGGGATTTCTCCAAAGACAGATCACATGTGTCCACTGTGTCCAATAAACTGGAAGAGATGGGCAAACAACTTGGGCTCTGTCAGCAGCTTGGACAGGTCTCTAGCTCCCCTTCTGCCTGCTTATATCATCTCATGTCTCACATTCCTGTGGGCTTGGCAGTGCATTATGTAGTGCATTACTGTTGTGTCATGTTGGTGGCAGCAAGGGCAGGTTAGTGAGTCTGCTCTCTGGATTCAATGTAGGTGCTTGTTCAGTGGAATGTGTCCTGATCAAAGTTAGAAGAGCAAGCTTGCATGTTTTTGTGGCATTTTCAATGTTTGCTTGCTGAACTTGTCAGATGGTAACATTGAGTCTATCTGCTTCATCCATTCATACCATGGTGACTTCTGCCACACCTTAACTGCCTCTCACTTCAGTTTTGCATAGGATGCCTGTTGGACTGCTGATTTGCTGCACGGTAGCGTTTTCCATAACTGTGCTGGGAGCTTTTGGTTTGGGCTGGATCTGTGTTTGGCTGCCACTTTAGCTTCCTTGTTGGCCTCTTTGTTCCCTTCAATATCAATATGGCCAGGTGTCCATCTTATCAGTAGATTCATGTCCTGGTGTTTGTCTGTCACCATTTGCATTGTTCCATTTGCATGTCGCTCTTCTCTGATCAGCTCCAGGCCTAGTATCATCTCTAACCCTTTCCCTTCATATATGGTGTGGTGCTGTATGGATCCTAACTTCATTCTTCTCCTGCTTCTCACCACCTCATCTTGATACAGCACTGCTGCTGCTCATTGTCCATGTTATGTATATCATGATCCTGCAAAACCTGCTGATAACTGTCCCACATTGCCTCTGCAATAAGATCTCGTTGATGCACTACAGATCCATGAGGGTTGTTGTCTTCCACATTCCTAACCTGTCGGACGAAGCCATCACCAGCATAGCCCCCTTGGTCATGGTATTCTTCACCTGGCAGGTCTTGTTCATGAGGATCATGGATGCAAATAAAATTATGCAGTGCACACAATGTTGCAGGAATTTGTGCTTGGACTGTCATATCATATTCTGGTCCAATCAGAAGTATGCGGAAGCATTTCTTGAGAACTCCAAATATGTGCTCGATAACATTTCTTGCCTGGGCATGCCATAAGTTGAAAAGTTCCTCCTTATTTTTTGGACTATACATTTGTGAATTTATACCAATCCTGTAGCATGAAATAGGATCAACATACCATACATTAGCTTGCCCCCATTCAGCAAGATGGTAATGGACACCACAATAGGGAACTAGAATCTCCTTGCAATGGAGAAAGCCTGCATCAGCAAGAAGATACCATTCATCAGGCACAATCAAGTTGTCAGAGATTGCACTTTCATAAACTCAGGCATCAGATGCTGATTCTTTCCAACCAGTAAGAACATATGAGAAGAAAAGATCAAAGGAACAGCAGAACAAATAGTTCTGTGATATGAAACCCTTCCAGGTGTGACACGTTTTGTGATGCTCAGCACAGGTAGTTGCATGGATGTGGCTCCCATCAATTGCATTGAGTGCCCACTAAAAGAAAGGCCATAGTTTCAGATTATTGAAAAGGAGCAAAGAAGGGGGATCCTTGGGAAATACTTGCTTCACATATTTAGAGTTAAATGGAGCAAATGCGAATATTTGAGTCATTTTGCAGAAATATCTGTGAAGTGATGATAAATAACAATGGCAGTATTGCACAAAGTACTCACTTGGAAATTATCTCATTTGACCGTTGAAACTGTTCACCAAGATGGCAGATAGGCAGGCCAGTGACAGAGGCATATAAAAAGATTGTGAGCTGCTCCTGAAGATTAATATATCTCGAATCCCCATGACCCATCTCTTGTAATTCCATTATGAGAGCCTCAAATACATGCTTGTCCACCCCAAGACATGTGTGGATCTGCCTTGGATGTCCATTCAGTAGCTCATCAACCCAATCTTTCTCCCTGAGAATTGAGGTATGATATGGCACCCTAATGTTATATTGCTGCATGATCCTCATTACTTCAGGGATAATGACATTGATAACAAGAACAATAATTTGCTGCATGATTTGAGTGAATAATTCCTGCTGTGAAGGGGTTTGGCAGGGGGGGGGGGAAACATGATGAGAGTGATATCAATGGGTCATTGGGAGGCTCTCTATATGTGTTCTACAAATCTGCACAACCTCGCACTTCTCAAGTGCAACCTCACATCTCTCAGATGTGATTTTCATGTGAGATCACAGTCACAATATTTGTTTGCTGTCACACAGAATTTTTCTGGCACCCACTGGTAGCTCTCAACAGGGCCAAATGGACTCAATTTTTCACATCTGAACTGGCTCTAAGCCATGGCTTTTTGGTGGGTTGCAAAGCCAATATTTTTGGTGGTGGGAAATAATTTTACAGCCAGTGTGTCATTGATTGCTGATTACATTACAGACATTTTCCCACTGTTGTGAGCCTTTGTCTGCATACTCCACAATACCACTGTAGCATATATATGCTTGTCTCTACTTCTTCAGCTTCCTTGTCCTCTCACCACTTTTACTCTGTTACCACTGCACCCACAACTACCACAACACTGGTGCCACAATCTGTGGTTACAATAAACCACCTCACATGCAACATGAGTCCAACATATACTGTCATTTGGGCCCCTGCAAGTTTTTTTTTGCATTTTTAATGCTTTATTATACTAGCTAATTGCATTGCTTTGTTCTTTTGCAGTAATGGTGGAATTGTAAGAAAATGGGCACTCCACCCATCCACCCATGCACCTTGAATGACAAATGACAATAGAAAGGGGGCAGGTACCCTCCAGGTATGTATCCCAACCCTTGTGCATCTACCATATCATGCCAATGCCCAGAACACCACCAAACCTGGAACCACCCAAATAATGACACGATAACACCCAGAACCAGCAAGAGACAACCAGCACCCACCCCATGCCTGCAAGCATCTGCCTGTGGGATAGACTGTGGATGCTAGCAGCCTATGACAACTATGGACAGATGACACTAAACAAAATGATATCCACCCCATGTTTACTTGTCCATGTGGGCCAGGGCCAAAGCCTGGCATAAACAAGTCCCCCATTCTATGAAAATACTTTGAATGAGTATATAAATGTCTACTTATAGTCAACTATCAATTCAATGTATCAGTTCTATTTATTACACAATGAATATACCTCCCACTCTCCCACTTACCCTTTTTCCATTCCTCTTCCCCCTTTCGTACTAACACTCTCCCCTCACAATGTTGAATATATCCCCCACTCTCCCACTTACTCTTTTCCCATTCCTCTTTCCCCTTTTGAACTAACACTCTCCTCTCTTCCCTAAACTAGCAAGTCAGATATCTACACTGCAGAGGAATGAAGAGTCTCAGAGATATAAGAAATTCTAACAGTGCACTCTTAAATTCTATGAGAGGAGAACCTGACCCATTTTCCAAACAATTCCAGTTGTGCCCTTCCAATTCTAGAGGAGAGTATCAGCTGGGAAAGTTACAGACTTCATTTTATGCTCAAATTCAGCCTGCTTGTCATCTGTCCTGACAAAATTGAATGTGAGCAAATTAAATCACTAGCAAGAAGCATAACAATCTCTTGAGAATTTCAAGGTGACATTACATTTTGAAACTATATACTTTACACAATCATGTAAATAGTGGAGTAGGGTGTGTGGGCACCTACTCCATGTAGTCACGTGACCATGTAGTCAGTAGAGAGTCACATGTACATAGAGACACAAGCTACGCTATCACCACCAGATCACCGCTTTGCTATAGGAGACGGATCCGCCGTCTCCATCTTGGTGATGAGAGCGTGATTCGATTCACGCATTTGCAGTTCTCGCCTAGTTCTCCGTTGTCTCTGCTTTGGCTCAGCTTCTTGTTGTTCTCACGTCGCATTACATCTACTGCATTAGTTCACTCTCATAGTTAGCTTCCAACTGCAAGACCAGTCTATTCTCTAGCTTCATTATCTTTTCTGCCACTATGCCAGGTCCTGGGAACTCTCGAACCTCCACTCTAACCACTTTTGCTGAAATCGGCCACTTCTGCAACCCCATAACAACCTCATCGACAGCTGTCATATGTAATGACTTACTAAGAAGTGTTATACAAGAACTCTTGGAAAATGCAAGAACCAAAGCCTTTGATGCAGGAAGGGCTGAAGGCTATGACGAAGCAAGATATCTGGCCAATGACGACGAAGAAAGAGCACGCGATGCTGCGCTTGAAGAAGGGAAAAAGCTGGGTAGAAAGGAAGAGCTCGAGAATAAGAAAGAGGCAGAGAAACGGGCATACGACAATGGTTGGAGAGAAGGCCACGAAACTGGACTCGACGAAGGGAAGCAAGAAAGGGAAGCAACAGGAAAGCTAGCATACGAGAAAGGGAGGAAAGCCGAACGCGAGGCCT
>QFEU01006006.1:0-21417 GCA_003316345.1 Tricholoma terreum | reverse complement strand
CTCGGACTTTACTCGGACAGCTCGGAGTCCGCTCGGACTAGGGGGGGGAGTGTAAAGTACAGCTTGCTTCCATGCTCTGGTTCTGGGTGGCATTGTGTGTTCACAGTTCGTGGTCTGTGGTGGGTTGAAAGTGGTGGGGTGGGTGAAAGGTGATGTTGGGGTGTGAGAATGGGCCTGGGCATAGGGTTACCTGCCACAATTTTGGTGCATGATGTATCTCGTGGCTGCATCGTGTCATTTTGGGCCCGAGTGTGGTATTAGTAAACAATTTTATTCCTGTCCTCTTGTGAACAGTAAGAGAGGGTAGGCTAACATATGGTTATGTTAATAATCAAAGATATAACATTTCAACTAATAAAAAACATACCAATGGCAGGCTGGGGAGGCAGGCACCTCCCCAGCCCATGTGGTTGGGTTATCGTTCTGTTCAGTAGCTGGGGGTGCTGTTGGTGGTGGTAGGTGGCAGTTCCAGCATTTCCCTTATTGTTGTTAGTGACATGGCCATTAGTACCTGTGATTCACCCTGCGAGCAGTGGCTCGCAAGTGTGGAGGTGGGTGCTGGATTTTTGTTCAGCTGGTGGTGGCTTGGTAGGTAGCAGCTGCGGTGGTGGTGGTGATGTGGCAATGGTGGAGCCATTGTTTGTCTGTCCATTTGTCCATCCATCATTTGTCCATCCATCATTTTTTTTTCTTGTTATGTTATGTTGATACAACCTTGGTTTATCTAGCTCTGAACGCCATCTTGAAGAGAGTGGTGTATCAGTTGCACCCTCTGAGAAACCTCATGTGGCCTCTTGGACAATCCCACCCCCACCTCCTCGTGCCACATCATCATGCCAATGCAGGGCTGGTGTCTTGGAGACCAAGACCAATGATGTGATGCAGGCTATCAACAAGAGCAAGGAGGGTCATGAGGGCAATGATGGAGAGGGTGAAGCTGAGAGTGAGAGTGATGATGAGGGTGAGGAAGGTAAAGGCAAGGGTGATGAAGAGAAGGGTGAGGGTGAGGGTGAGGAAGATAAGGGCAAGGGTGAGGAAGATAAGGGTGAGGGTGAGGAAGATAAGGGTGAAGATGAGAGTGATGAAGAGGATGAGGAAGGTAAAGGTGAGGGTGAGGAAAGTAAATGTAAAGATGAAGAAGAAGGTGATGTAGGTGATGAGGTGGAGGACAATCAGATGCACCCTCTGAGAGACCTCATGTGGCCTCTTGGACAATCCCACCCCCACCTCCTCGTGCCACATCATCATGCCAATGCAGGGCTGGTGTCTTGGAGACCAAGACCAATGATGTGATGCAGGCTATCAACAAGAGCAAGGAGGGTCATGAGGGCAATGATGGAGAGAGTGAAGCTGAGAGTGAGAGTGATGATGAGGGTGAGGAAGGTAAAGGCAAGGGTGATGAAGAGAAGGGTGAGGGTGAGGATGAGGAAGATAAGGGTGAGGATGAGGAAGATAAGGGTGAGGGTGAGGAAGATAAGGGCAAGGGTGAGGAAGATAAGGGTGAGGGTGAGAGTGATGAAGAGGATGAGAAAGGTAAAGGTGAGGGTGAGGAAAGTAAATGTAAAGATGAAGAAGAAGGTGATGTAGGTGATGAGGTGGAGGACAATCAGATGATTGGGTTGGTTGAAGAGAGTCAGAAGGATTTACAAGCCACACCCCATAAGTCAAGAAGGGCTGATATGCAGGCCACACCATATCAGGCTTCAAAGCAGATGTTAAGTACTGGGCTAGACTGAGAGTCTGATTGGGTTTCCGACAGGAATCTGACAGGATTTACAGAAAGGACTTGGCTTCAACTTATAAGAAGTTGCGCCCTTCGTATTGCTTCGTGTCCTAACTTCAGAACAGAGATGGAGACTAGAACAGATTTCCAATGAGAAAGTCCAAGAGAGGGAAAGGGGTTCCAAGGGGGAAGTCCAAAGACTTGGAATTTAAGGTATGAGAGAGCTAGGTGTGACTTGGTTGATATTCAAACTGAAGAATACAAGTGATAGTAGCTGAGCTTTATACTAGATCAGCAATGAGGCGGTGTCTACGCAAAAGTCCGACGTGGGTAACGGGTGCACAGGCCGTAGTAATGTAACTAAGCTACCTATATTAATGAGTGGAGTGGAACATGATGTAATAAGTGTATCAATCAAAAGTAATATAAGCATACAGCTGAACGGAGTTGCGGTCAGGTTTCCGATCAGGGGAACTTGCTGACTCTGCCTCCCAGTGGTGAGTAACAACTGGTTTTGTTTATGGTGCCTACTGAAATTTTCTTTAGATGCATCTCCAACAGCGTCGACTGCATATGCGGGACGTCCCGCAGAAAGTCATGCCTTGCCTGCGTGCAGGCGAAGCAGAAGTGTGAGGGCACTGCCTTCACAAGGGTGGAGAAACCTGTGGCGTCCGAGCCCATGGTAGCCGCATTGGGGGAGATTGTGAAGGCTCTGATGGGGATCCGGTGCAACCTCTGGCACTTGGCAAACACGGTGGGCGACTGATGGATCAGGGTGGACGACAATGAGTTCAACCCCGAGTACAGTGACGAAGAAGAGGAGGCTGTGGGGGAGCTGCCCAACTTGGTGAGGGAGGCAGCCGAGTACGAGGAGTTCCTCATCAGGAGGAGGTGGGAGATCAAGAATGCAGGGGAGGATGACGAGAGTGAGAAGGGGAGCGAGAAGCAGGCAAGGATGTGAAGTCTGCGGGGGGTAGTGATGAGGGTGGCCCGTCAGGTTCTGCAGCCGCTGCTCCATAAATAGATTTTGTTTTGTTTTTGCTTTATAAAATTCTTTTGTCTCCTGTCTATAAGTGTGACTGAGTGCAAATGGTCAAGAACCAGGTTTGCTCAGGTATTGCGCATGGAAGTCTGCCAGAAGCTCCTGCGTGTGTTCAAGTTCAGTAGCCGGTAACCATGAATTCTCCTCATCTGTACCCTCATACCCTGCCCAGCGGACAAAATACAACAATTTGCATTTTCTCCAATTGTCAATCTTGGAGTCCAGGATGGCCACTATTTCATACTCATCTTCACCAGAGATTTCGATCAGAGGTGGTGGGGGTTGGGTCCAATTCGGGATTTGATTCGGGGTTCCCGGTTCCAGCTGAGAGACATGGAATACCGGGTGAATTGCGCGGAGATGATCGGACAGCCAAATTGTAACTGAGTGCATACCAGGCTGTGCAATAATGTCAAAGGGTCCTAGATTCTTTTCTGATAGTTTCTTGGACAGACGTGTGGTGCGGATGTTTTCTGCCTTGACAAAGACTTGCTCTCTGACTTTGAAGTCAGGAGTGGGAATCCGTTGACAATCTGCGGGACCTTGGTAATGTTTCTGCGGTGCAGTTAACTGTGTGCAGAGTTCAATGTGTAGTTCATCGAGGTCAATGACAAACTCTCAGGTGCATTGTGATGCAAGTTCGCACTCAGGGTAGACAGTGATGTTCGGGTGGTAGCCTTTGTTCGTGAAGAACGGAGATGTTCCTGTTGATGCGCTTGGAGCGTTGTTGTAGGAAAATTCTCCAAGGGGAAGAAGCAGGGACCAGTTATCCTGCTGATAGTTGCAGAAAATTCAGAGGTACTGTTCGAGTGTCTGGTTAAGTCGTTCAGTTTGCCTGTCACCTTCCGGGTGATAACCCAAAGTGAAGTGAATCTTCATGTCTAGTGCAGTTCCCAGTGATCGGAAGAAGTGGGAAACAAACTCGGAGCCCCGATTGCAAGTAACGTGGGATGGAACTCTGTGCTTGGAGAATACATGGATGACAAATAGTCTTGCAAGTTCTGGAGCGGTAATTTTGTCCACTGTAGGGATGAATATACCTTGTTTAGATAGTCGATCCACAATGACTAGGAGAGCGGTGTGGCCATCAGACTCCGGTAGGTGCTCAATGAATCCATTGAAATGGAATTCCATGGCCTTTCTGGCATGGGAAGTTGCTTCAAGAGTCCATAGGGTCAGTGACAGGGTACTTTAGAAGGCTTACATGTGGTGCATGAACTGCAGAAGTGTTGCACAAAGGTTCGTAGGTTGGGCCACACATATTCTCATCGAATGAGTTCGAGGGTTTTGTTCTGCCCAGTGTGTCCGTACAGAATGTGATCATGATTATACTGGAGGACTTTCAGGTGGAGGTCGTTAACACCCAGGATGTAAATCCAGTTGTATTGACAGAGTAGTCCACTTTCGTCCATGGTCCAGTTTGGAGCAGTAGGGATTGGCAGATGGGCTACGGAAAGTGGGTCAAGCATTAGGAATAAACGAATGATGTTATGGAGCTGCTCAATGTCCATAATGATAGCATTTTGAATAATCGGAGTTGCAAGGGTACTCACACGGAGTGACGTGGTGAGTTGTTCTTGGGTGAAGATAGGTTGGAAATTGCTCGGGTTTGCCATGGTGAAGTCGCTATTTTCCCCTTTGCGGTAGACGTCCCATCATCTAGTTAAAGCATCGGGTTTTGTGCCTAATTTCCCAGGATGGAAACAGATGACCATGTTAAATTGTGAGAGGAACTCTGACCATTGCACTTGACGTCTAGTCGATAGTTTAGTGGTTGCGAAATACTCCAGATTTTTGTGGTCAGTGACAACATCAATTGGAATTCCACTACCCTTGAAGTACTGACGCCAATGCTTGAATGCTTCAAAGATTGCGAGTAGTTCCTTGTCATGGGTGTCATAATTGAGTTTCACGGGATTGAAGGAGCATGAGTGGAACACGACTGGGTAAATTTCCCCGTTGTTGGTATAGACGGAGAAGATTGCCGCGAGGGCATAGTCCGAAGCATCTGTTTTGAGCATGATTTTAGCATCTGGTACCCAGTGAGTGAGGACTGGAGCATGCATAAACTCTTCCTTTAACTTCTTGAAAGCTGCACGGCATTTGCTATCAAAGTTCCAAGGGGCATTTTTTTGGGTAAGGCAGGTAAGCGGTATTGTGATCTCAGAATACCCAAAAATGAATCAGCAGTAGAAATTTGCAAAGCCAAGGAAGGACTGAACATCCTTTACTTTGTGCAGTTCTGGCCAATTGATGATGGTTTGAACTTTCTCCTGGGACATAAGGAGTCCGTTCGGGCTTAAAATGAAGCCTAGGTATTCCACGGTGTCTTTGTAGAATTTGCATTTCCCTGTGTTAGCATATAGACCATGCTTGTGGAGTCTCCGTAGGATGTTGCTTGTGCTGAGACATATCATCGGAGTAGATGAGTATGTCATCAAGGTAAACAATGACACAAACATCAAGGAGGTCGCTGAAGATGTCATTCATAAAACATTGGAAGACCGCGGGTGTGTTAGAAAGTCCGAAAGGCATTACTAGCCATTCAAACAAGCCATAGCGAGTGCAGAAAGTTGTCTTCCATTCCTCTCCATCTGCAACACAGACAAGATGATAAGTGTGATGAAGGTCGATTTTAGTGTACAAATGAGCTTTCCACGGGGTATCGAGGAGATCCAAGATTAGGGGAAGTGGATAGCGATCCTTCCTGGTGATCTTGTTTAGCCCACGGTAATCGATACAAAGGCATAGACTCCCATCCTTTTTCTTGCCAAAGAGGATTGGAGCTCCATGCGGAGAGTTTGATGGTTTTATGAAGCCACTCCTGACATTTTCATCAATAAATATGTGGAGTGCCTCTAACTCCAACAGAGAAAGAGAGTACATGCATCCTGGAGGTGGTGCTCTACCTTCCTCCAAGTTGATCTTGAGATTGTAGGGATGGGGTGGGGGTAGGGATTCCGCTTTGCCTTTACTAAACATGTCAGCAAACTCATGATAATCTTCTGGAATACTTGAAAGATCAATCGGAGTTTCTGCTGAGGCTGCAGATTTTGCAAATGTTCCTTCTTTTAAAAGGGATAGTTGGAAGGCGTGTGAGCCTGGTAGTCGACAAGCGCATACATATGCTGCCACATTGATCATTGATATCAGAGGTGGTTCAGGTTTGCGCAGGGTTGGTTCCACTGGGGAGTTCATGGTTTTCATAGATGGTTCTCACAACGGAGTTGCTTCACCGGAGGATGTCGACAGGGCTGGACCTCTGTGGACTGTAGAACAGAAAGTTATTTGGTTTGTAGACCAGTCAATCAACAGATTGTATTGTCTTAGCCAGTTGTATTCTAGAACTGCAGAGCAGGAAGAGTCGAGCAATGTTATATAGAATGTCAGAGTGAACTCTTCACCAGACGGAAAAGTAATCAGGAGCTCAGCTATCTGCAAGACGATGGAGTTGCAAGTCCCATCAAACAGATGGAGTCCGATCGGAGAAATCATCATAGTTGTGATCTTGTTTTTAGATACAAATGATGAGTCTAGGAAACAATGGGAAGAACCAGAGTCAATAAGAGTGCACATAGATAAAGAGTTTGGGATTGCAAGGGATATGAAAAGGGAATCAGGGTCTGAAAGAGCGGACGTGTTGAGTCGGATGAATTTTGCTACACGGTCAAGGTAAACACAACCCTCAGTCCATGAGGACATTACCTGGGGTGTAAAGGTTGGATCCTTTACGAAGCCTCAGGTCCCACAGGGTACTGAACTCAACCAAGTCTATTTGGTAAAATTGAGTACACGTAGTAGGGTTTTAGAGGTTCCCTGTATCATTACATAAGGCTATTGTTTAATACCAGGTAGTAAGTAAACAATATCAAACAGTCCGTTACACATTCCCCCTCGAGATTGTTAATAGGGATCTCCACACAAAGAAAGGTAAAGATGAAAGCATAGGCCATGAATGTAGGTAAGAAAGAACAAATAAAACATGCGAGACGGGATATTGTTCCACCGGCAGTAGAAAGGTGTTCAGGACAGCTAAGCAGACCAACTGATCATAGGGCAGGTTCGGAGGCAGTGATGGCGACAGCAGTGGTGAGGGTGACGATCATGACGACGATGATGATGACATGTTGATTGACCAGCCTGCCACACCCATTCTTCATCCCATAGTCTCATCCCTCAAAGTGGTACCGGTCGGCCCACGAGGATCAGTCACAGGGCTGTGCTGCAAGGGAGAGTCCCTGAAATCATCTTGTGGCGCACCCGAGACGTCTGCCATTACTTGATCCCCCGACGAGGGGGCAAAGGGTAATTCCATGGTGATGGCTTGAGAAGAAAGGGGAGGGGCACTACCCCCTCCCATGGGCTGGACAGAACCAGTGGTTGATATATTGTCGTTGGCCTGGCGAATGAATAGGGGGAAAGTGTTCCCTCCTATTACCATCCAGTCTGAACTGTCATCCATGCAGTAGAAGTCAGCGGTTTCCTCATGTGCCATCAGTAATTGGATGCGAGTGAGGTCCTCACTCGATGGGGTCCACCAGCCATCCCACTCAGGGATGGTTGGGGGCCAACCATGCACACCAAGGCGAGGTATACACTCATCGTCAACATCCTCAAAGAGTCCATTATGCCTGCCTTCCCCAGCGAGATGTTCGCTGAGGTAGTGTAGCCCATATGCATAAGAATGGTCAACCCAGTCCACCGGAATGCAGTTGTCCCGCATCATAGCTGCGACATCATCGATGGTCATATTTGCCACATTTTCCAGAGGCATAGACATGTGGGTCAGGGTGACGCGCTTCCCTGTCGCTGGTTGGAAGGGTTGATCAGGATGATCCGCTGTCCATTGAGTGATTTTTTCAGCATACAGCCCTGGCTGAGCAACTAGGCATGCAAACAGACGTTGGAAGGTTCGCCTTCCAAATTGATTGGAAGGGCTCAACGCTCATCCAAGTAGACATCCAAAGAGGCTAGGGCGGTAGATTCGGAAGCCGTAATCCATGATGACGCCAGGGTAACGACTCTGGTGTCCTGGCCTGCCATGGTAAGCGATGTACCTTGCCCATTCATCAACTGCAAAAGCCTGGATATTCCCTGGCGCTGGAAGTCCTATGCCGTGAGGTTTGTCATGTTGGCCCGCAAAGACACCATTGAACATTTGAGGTATAGGTGGGTGGCTCCATACCTCGTGCCTGGGGTCATATGGGGGGAGGAGATTCTTGGGAATGACGGATGTATCCATCACCATTTTCATAGACAGATCCCATAGATCAGGGTGATGACGAGAAGTTACTTTCTGGAACTCATTGAGGAGGTGGAAGCCCTCCGCATGGTCCATGGTATCAGCCCGGTGATCCTGACATAGCTTGTAAAGTTGTCGGACCTCCCAGGGGTTCATGGGGAACTCTCGACGCACGATAGCATATAAACACCAATGGGATGGGGGTAGGAAGTTTCTCCCCGCATGGTCGGCTTCCACAGTGGCAATAGCGGTGACTCCAGAGTATACCGTGTTGGTACCAGGTATGAGATAGAAGTGTCGTGCCGCCGCACCACGGGGGAAGTTGTTGCGTTCGTAGTTCTGATTCACAAGGACCACACCCAGTTCATCAGGTATAGGTCCCGGTCTCGACTCTTGAAAGACACGACACTGACTGAGTGCTTCCACCCGCTGTCCTTCTGTGAGGGGTTTCGAGTCATCAGAGAAGTCGTCAGAGTCGTCAGACGACAATGGGGTAGCTTTTGTTGTTTCTGGTTCCTTTGCAGGGACGGGAGTTGGGGGCAGTTGACCAGGTAGCACATATACAGTAGGGGCGAGCAGCCGTTCCGCTCATCTTTCTGTCTTGATTTTCGTTGCTTCTTCCTTCGTCTGAACGGGGAGGGCGACTCTCCCCATGCGAGGATTTGGCTCTGTAGATGCAGGACGCGATTCGTCCGGTCGTGATAGGTGTCGCAATTGGGAGGGTCGAGATGGGGCATCCGAGAACGAGGATACACTGTCCCCATCGCCAATATCACTCCTAAGCTTCTTAATGGATTGGGGTTCTGATTCTAGAGGGAGGTCCGCGTGGGGAGAGGCTGGTCGTTTCCGGATGGTGTTGACGAGTTGCGCTTCCGCACTCCGTCTAGCCTTCCTTTCACAATCCAAGTCTGCCTGGAGGCGATCAATATGGTCCAGCAGTTGGCGTACAACTAGTTGAGCAAGCTCCTCTCGCTCCATGAAGTCCCCTAAAGAGCGATCAATATCGATCGCACTCAGCCTGTCAAGGAGTTCGGTGAGCTGATTCTGTCGCTCCCCGATCTCCTGATGGTTGATATCTTCCGTCGTGGCCTTAGCCTTTCCTCTGGTGGAGGTACGACTCCCACCTTGGGCTGAGGCTGTGGGTGTTGGGTTCTCTTCAGATAGGTCTCGCGACCAATATGGTATGTCTCAGCGTTGAGGGGTGGGGGCCCTACGATCTCGTCGCGGGTTTTGACGAGCGGGGCTCCTCCTTGGTATGGATATCGTTGTTTGGGGGAGTCTCAGGTCATACAGAACTGTATGAAAAACAAATAGAAAGTAAAAATGCCCCTCAGCCACACCACATCACAAAGGCGCCCCACCTACCACTCCCATGATGTCTTCATTATCGGCGGGGTTCCCAGACCCAGGTTGTGATAAAGAGTCGTGAGCCATTAGCTGATCCGACCATGAGAGTGCAGGTCCTGGTGCACTGGGGGTGGAACTAGTGGGAGGTACAGTGACCTCCCCACGAGTACCCTTGAGGTGTGTGAATATAGGGGACTCACCGATGGACAACCATTCAGGGTGGTTGAGGCAGAAACAACAATGCTCATCCTCCTCTATCTGCATCAACACATGTATGCATATAATGTCACTCTCGGTTGGCTCTCGCCATCCATCCCAGTTGGGTATTGCTGGGGGCACCCCAACCTTGTCCAATTGTAGTAGGTGAGACTGATCAGTCTTGCTATAAAAGTCTCGAATGGGGCCTTCCTTCCCCAGGAAGTAGTGGTTCAGGTAATGTAATCTGAACATATAGGCATGATTGATCCATGTGCAGGGTATGCCATTCGATATGAGGTGATTAGTGACCTCGTCCATTGTCAGACCCGCAGACTCAAGCGGTCTGTCCATGCTCCGAATGGCAATGGTGCCTCCAGTTGCCTCGATGTAGGGTTGGTTGGGATGTGTCTGATCCCAAATGTCAATCGCATCATGGTAAAAGTGAGGCTGAGCAAGGAGGCATGCATATATCCTCATGAATTCCGAGCGAGGTTTATTCTGATGAGGTCCCAGAGCCCTCCCTAGAATATAGCCAAAGACGCTACGACGATTGACCTGATATGCATAGTTCATGACTATGCCCACAACAGGGTTCTCACTTCCGATCCGTCCATGATGGAGGAGGTACTGAGCCCAGTGGTCGATATCTAGCATTCTTGACGAGTTGGGGGGTGCGAGCCCTGCACCAGCTGTCGTGTTACGACAATTGGTCTCAAACAGATCCTCATTTTGTTGTATGGGGAAGTCTTCCCATAATCCCCGGTCATCAGGTGTAACGGGTAGACCCCAGGGGGTACAATAGTTATACATACTAGCACAGCCACCCTAGCTTTTAGTCTTTCACCACTGCCTCTACGCTTGTGTAGTCACCATTCTTGCTATAGAACTGGGTCATATGCACTTGAGGCACTAAGGGACAACAAGGCTCACTGTACACTGTTACATCAGGGAAAGGTCGACTCACTTGCTGAACGTAGCCATCGGGCTCCAGTATCCCTTGCATTGCCTGATCATGAAGGGCTGGTATGAAACAAGACGTGATTTGGTAGAATTCCTCCAAGAGGCGGTATGCGTCCACATGGTCAATGCTTAGCTCGGATCAGTCATTGATGAGGCGTATGCCTAGTTTCACCTCATGAACATTCATAGGTAACCCTTGGGGTAAGATTGAGTATAGTCGGCATGTCGTGGTTGGTCCGTAAGGGGTGTTGTATCTCCCTTCGTAGTCAGCTGCTGTTGCTGCTGTCCTGCCAGCATATCACTGCAGGCCTGGGATCATACAAATAGTGGATATAATGGAAATATAATGGGAATGAATTTAAAATGTATTCCCAGTATATCCATCAGATAAAATTTGAATATATTTAAAATCTATTCCTCCATAAGAACACCATATATGGACTGGATTTATTGGGAATATATTGATATTATATTCATGGTATAAACAGCGCATAAATCAGATATAATTTCAAAATTTATTCATCATAAAACCCCCAAGGAAAAGTGAGATATATTGGAAAATATATTTTTAATATATTCCACAGATATATTTATAATTCCTTCCTGATCTATCTATCAGATGAAAGGTGAATGAAGTCCCGATGTGTCTCCAATATATTCCCAGAATACAATATGTCCCGGGTCAATCGATCTAGCTATATTTGGCCTGATAGCATGATCAATGAGATTTTGGAAGATAATATTAACACCCAAATATCATGCTGATTCATGCATATACTATATGGTATCTTGAGGCAATGCGAAGATGATGGCTAGAAAAAATAAGGTTGAGTAAGACGAGACAGTCATGAGCATCATGAACATCATGATCAGCAGATCTTGAGAAAAACATACCATGGACCTTGAGTTCAGGATTCATGACACTTTTTGTTGGAAACAATAATGTGTTTAACCCTAACCCTAGTCTATGTTTCTCTTGTGTACCTAGTTCATGATGGATTTTTCTTTACCTGACCAGACCTTCAAAGACTACATCCACCCAGTGATCAGGGGCTCACAGCAGTGGCATGGGCAGCCATACGTTGTGCTGCCTTGGGGGCTGTCACATCATTATAACCTATAAATCAAAAGAAAAGATTAGTTAGATCAAAATAGCAAGAAAGGAATATAAACTTATCTAAGGCCCAGATGACATTTGTAGTTGTCTGGGCCTTATTTCACAGTGCATAGATTAGCACATTAGTAAAGAAAGAAAAGCATACCTGGGCCTTGATACACAGATTTGTCTCAAGCCCCAGTTTTATTGTTGTTACTGTGTAACAGTTAGTTACAGTAGGGTTAACTTATACTCACAAGGCACCCAACAGAGCTTGACTGATCTATAGCCTGCTATGTCGGTTACACGTAGTAAATATCAAGTTATCTCCTAACATATGTAAATATGTCCAATAAGGCATTGTCCAGAGGGCAATGCCAAACACAGATAAACCCCCGTTACATACCCCCCTTTGAGATTGCCGACAGGGAATCTAAAGGACAGGATGCAGGCATATGAGCATCTCTCCCAATGCTACATTTGGTGGTAGGCCTACCTCACTGAGCAGGCCCATTACTGCCATTGCTTGAGAGTCTGAAGACTCTTCAACTGACATTTCATGTTCTCTCTTTGGCATTGGCTCATCCAATGCCTTGCCCTTATCATGTTGTCTATGACAATGTGTCTCACTTGACAGTCCAGATGTGTCTGGGCTGGGTATTGTTGACGGTATACCAGATACAGGTGCTGGTATTCCCTCAGATTGCTGTTTGCGATCTGAATGATGGTGTCGCGAGTGCGAGCTTTTCCCAGTAGCGGAGGATTGTCCTCCATTACTTGGTGAAGATGGAAGCCTGTCTTGGGCTTCCCTCGGGTCTACTAGGAATGATCATTGAGGGGTGATGCTCCATCTAAAGGTACTGCTTAGTACCTCTGTTTTGACCTCAATTCCCGCAGCCATTGGCTGCAGTGTAACGTTGACAAGCTTGTCTGCTACCTCTTGTATAGACGCCATTTCTGTCATTGGTGTCAAGCGGTCCAAGGCTTCTTGTTCCGTCAAGGTGCCATCATCTTTGCTGGCACTCCTCAGTACTCTAGTTGTCGACGTGGCAGGTGTTTGCCTGTTCGTTGACTCGGCACCTATAGGCCTCGGATTATCTGGGGCCACTGTAGCCGTCGTTGCCTTTTCAGGCTTCTTCTTTGTCTTGCTGCCAGATTTGGCAGCAGTTACCACATGTGTTGACATGTGGCAATGTTATCAAACTTTGTTGCCTAGTGGGTAGTGTAGTAGTCTGGGCTAGGTCCCAGGCTAAGAGTGTTGGACACTTAAAAAATTGTAGTGCTGTTAAGCGGGGAGTGTTGAACTAAGACCTCACGCGGTACAAGTGCGACCGACTTCTATAGCGCAATTACGAGGTACAATGTAAAACTGTGTCTACAAATCAACATTACCGGTTATATACCGGTAACTTCCGTAATCAACAAGGACATACTGTCCAATTGGGCAGTACCCCTACAGCTGCTGCCACATCACCAACCACTGCCAACCCCATCCCAACACAGCACCACCTCCTAGCCTGTGAGCCACTGTTCATGGAGGTGAGATGGGGGTGCTGACCATGAGGAATGACAATGGGGCATAACAGGCAGCCACACCAACCCTGATGACAACATGGCACCACTGCCATGTTACCAACCCCTGCCAACCCCATCCCAACACAGCACCATGTGCACCTAGCCTGTGAGCCACTGCCCATGGAGGGGAGATGGGGGTGCTGACTGAGAGGAATGACAATGGGGGTATGACAGGCAGCCACATCAACCCTGACAATGATGATATGGCACTGCTGCCACATCACCAACCACTGCCGCATCACCAACACCCACTGCCAACCTCAATGATGATAACAGTGGTGCCCCCCCCTGTCTCACTTCAAATGTGAGCAGGGGGGATTCTTGTTCTTTTTGATGTGACAATGGCTAACCTCCCCCCTCTCTCTTACTCCAAATGCAAGCAGGCAGGGTTCTTGCTGTTTTTTTGCACAATGATGGCTACTCCTCACTCTCCTCTTGCTCCAAACCTGAGCAGGGAGGGGAGGGGGGTCTTAATGTTTTCTTATTAGTTTTATTAATAAATAATATAATCTACAAATTACTGTATAAATTAATGGTTGCAGCCAGACAGCAACCAGTCACCAATGGTCAACCACAGTTGCAGTTGTGGTTGGTGACATTTTGTAAGAAAGACAACTGGTTGTGGTTGTGGTTGCAGCCACAAGGGGCTGCAACTGCACACAAGCAGTGGCTCATGGGCCTGGGTGTGAGTGGTTGGGCCATGGTGTTGTCTCAGGTGTCGTTACAGTATGAAAATAAAATAATAGTTAGTAAAATAAAAACAAACGAAAGAAAAAAAACTTACATTGGGCCCAAACAATGATAGATGCCATTTGGGCTCTGTTTTCCATGTACCATGGCTCATTCGCATTGTTGTTTGGCACAGTGGCATGCATGACAGTGGCAGGGTTGGGTTTGCAAGAGGCGGTGGCAGTGGTAGTGATGAGGGAGGAAGGGTGTGGGAGCAGTGGCCATGGGTGTTGACAAAGCGGTGGTGGTGGCAGAGGGTTGAGGGAGGTGGCATTGATGAGCATGGTGGTTGGTGTTGAGCATTGCTGGCAGCAGCTGTGTGCTTTGTAATACACAGCCACCAACCATGGTATGTAGAGTAAAGACCAACTGTAGTACTGTATGCTTCCATGGTGCAGTGGTTAGTAGTCCAGTTGCAACAGCAGTGCAACAAGTAGTTAGTCAACCATTTGACTCTCAAATGGGCCATTACATTTTATTTGCTTATGTCAGTCAAGTCCAGTGTTTGTGTCTCCTGGAATCCTAGTACTTCAGTTATTCTGGCATTGTTCGAGTTTGGGTAGATTCTGGGGAATGCAGCAATAAAATTCAACAAAATATTATCCAGAATTAACTGCTACAGTGAAAATATCATATATAAAAAGTCTACCAGATTCCAGGGAATCCCCCTGGACTCTGATATTCCAGCCAGAATCTGGCCAGAATATGTGGGGGAGTGTAAAGGACTCGGCAGCAGTGTCATGTTGTTGGGGTTATGGTTGGTGTGGCTGCCTGTGATGCCCCATCATCATTCCTCATGGTCAGCACCCTCATCTCCCCCCTTGAACAGTGGCTCACAGGCTAGGTGGTGGTGGTGCTGTGTCAGGATGGGGTTGGCAGTGGTTGGTGATATGGCAGCAGTGCTACATTGTCATCATCATCAGAGTTGGTGTGGCTGCCTGTCATGCCCCATCATTGTTTCTCTCAGTCATCACCCCCATCTCTCCCCATGAGCAGTGGCTCACAGGCTAGGTAGTGGTGCTGTGTTGGAATGGTCAGGGGTTAGACATTGTCACCATGAGAGAACCTAATATGAAAATGAAACTAGTTAGTAGAAAAGAAAAGTAATAATAACAACATACCTGAGCCCAAATGATGATTGGCATCATTTGGGCCCACTTTGCATTCATTTGTGATCTTGCTGTAAACTGTCACCATCATCAGTAACCCCAACTTGCCCTATGTGCAGTGGCTTTCAGGTGTGGTGGTGGTGGTGGTGTTGTGATGTGTGGTTGTGGTGTTTGCAAGTGGCACCACTTCTTTGTTTGGGCATGCAAATATGACCAACAGGTCTGTGTGCAGCCCAAGGTATATAAACCCTTTTGTTTCATGCTTTTTCTCAGGCACATTTTTTATTATATAAAATAGATATATATTATTACATAGTCTAATAATTAAGTTGTTTACAACTGGTCATGACTGGTTGCAAGTGGTTCTAATGCTGAATGATAAAAGCCCCAACCACAACTGCAACCAAATGTCCAGCCTTTTCTGGTTGGGTTGCAGTTTTTTAGTTGGTGCGACTGGACCCTCAAAGACTAGGTGGATGAAAAAGCAACAACTTTGAACTGCCCCCAGCCCAGTGAGCCACTGCTCACAGGGTGGATTATGGGTGCTAACAGCTGACAACAAGTGATGATGGGATCGAGACAACAGAAGCAAAGATGAGGAGATGGTGAGGGAAGAAGAAACCTTGGAAGGATGGGAACAACAATTGAGGGCAGGAACACCACGATCAGACCACCCAGAAAGAAGTAAACCCACACCTGAGGAAAGGAAGGAAGATCCTCCTTCCAAAGTGTCATCAACTTCGACAATGCAAACCATGAGGATGGTGAATCAGAGCCTTTCGATGCCTCGACAGCCCGATGAGACCAGTTCTGCTGCCAATGCTCAACACAGAGCATTGGAGTGTAGTAGGAAACCTCCTGTGACTTGGGCTGATAACACGACGGATTCAAGAACAAGCTCAATCCTTCAAACACCATCAGGGTCAGGAAAAGTATCCCCAACCTCACAGGTAGCGAATCAACACTACCAAAATTGGACTGATTGAAGACGCACAGGAACAAACGTGCATCTAGGGAGGACTCCCAAGCCTCCAATGGTGCCTACACCAAGGCCCCGTCCCAGTACATGACGAACAACAAATGAACGTCATTACAAGCCAGATGATCGAAACAATCATCCACAGAGAACATCAAACCATAATGTTGGTTCAAATTCACGACATCAGCCTCCAGCTTCACACAACAGTGAGAAGAAGTGTACACATGGACGTACGCATGGTCATGCCAGAGAGCATGATCACCCAACGGATGATACTAATCTGACCGACATGTCTAATATGACATGTTATGGATGTGGTAAGAAGGGACACATCGCCAAAGACCTGATGTGTAAGAACTTCGGGAAAAGTAAGCCTGGCACGAAAATGTTTGTGACCCAAGAGATCCTAGACAAGAATGATGATGGAAGGGCCAACGACGGAGTCATCGACCAAGATAGGGAATCAGGAGATCATGATGAGAATGATCAGACTCCAGGGGACCAATACAACAGTAATGTCGTAGGCTCCCAATATAGCTCAGAAGGAGAAGAGGTCGAATTTGACAAATTTGATGAGGGTCATTGGGACCAGGTAGATAGAGCAGAGCAGATGTATGCTCTGCGAATCAAGTTGATGAGTCTGCTTGACCCGCACAATAAGTTTGCAGTGTTCAGCAAACTGGACTTCAACGAGCCAATCGTCAAGGAATATAATATCCACAATCCTCAGGACCAGGACCAGGACTTCCCGCCATTGCAGGAAGTCAGTGATTCTGAATCCGAAACTGAACCGGTCCAGAAGGAAAGCTCCGAAGGAGAATTTCCAATATTAGTGGAGTCTGATGACTCCGAGGAATCAGACGGTGATGATGAGGAAGTCATCGCCCTAGAAGAACTCTTTTCAGCAATGAAAGCAGGAGAGGTAATGAAACTGCCTGCAGCGAAGCATCCTATTACGTTTCATAAGTCGAGTCAAAAGTTGACCCAGCCATTGAGAGACCCTAAGGAGAACCAATGTTTTGTAACATTGGTAGAGATCCATGGACAATCAGCAGTAGCACTGCTGGATTCTGGATGCACTATGGACGTAATATCACCTGAGCTCACGAACATCACGAGGATAAAAGTGCATTAGCTGACGGAGCAAGTACCTAGCATTGTGGGTAAAATGGAACCCACTACAAATGGTACATTTGAACCATCAAGATTACCTAGAGTAAATGATGGTCACAAAGAGCGACCACCGGCTGCACCTAATAAGGATGCAGATAATGAGATTGGCAATGTCATTGGTAAATGACATGAGAGCGGTCCAAGGACTGCCCATGAACATACGGAACAGACAGCTCCTTCCCAAGATCGGAAGTGATCTTCTGCAATTCGACTGAGAACAGTGGTGATGGAAGATGAAGATGAGGAAAAACCACCTCATCTAGGTACTGGATTACCGCAGGCATACCTGGTAATCATGGATAGTCGGGACACCCTGACTATCAAAGATATTGAATGAATGGTTGATGAAACTCCAACCGTTGAAGCCAGCTCAAGAAGCTCAACTCAGGCTATGATAAACCTGGAAGAGGTGGACAAGATAGTCCATGAGTTCACTAGAACTTGATTTACTCGATTGGCAGCACATGAAGAGCACCTGCCGCCAATGATACCACAAAGTCATTTGTGGACAGAGGAAAGTTCAAACAGGATGAATGACATCCTGTTTGCAGTAATGAATGATCATTCTGCGAAGATGAGCGATACAGGACCACTCACTGAAGAAGATATTCCTCAATTGCAGGAGGAATGGAAGAAGTCATGTCATGACATCATGCAAGGCACGCCAGAATAGCTTCCACCACTGAGGGATGTGAATCATTGCATCCCACTGATCAATGAAAACAAGCAGTATAGGTATCACCTATAGTGATGTGCAGACACTATGAGACCACAGCTGTCTGAAAAGATAGCACAATATACTCGTGCTAATTGGTGGATGCCATGCCACACAGAGCAGGCTGCCCCTATGCTGTGTATTCCGAAGAAGAATACCACATTGCGTACTGTCATCGATGCTCGAGAACACAATGACAACACGGAAAAGAATGTGACTCCTCTTTCTGATCAAGACCTAATCCGTCTTGACATGGCTAGAGCGAAGATTCACTCTAAGATAGACTTCTCCGACACGTACGAACAGATACGCATTCAACCAGACGATGTACACAAAACATTGTTCATGACAGTGTACACCACCTTTATAAGCAATGTAATGCAACAGGGTGATTGCAATGCGCCGTCGACATTCCAACAGGCAATGAACCACATATTCCGAGACTTCATTGGAATATTCTTGCATGTGTACTTAGATGACCTATTCGTCTATAGTAAGACAGTTGATGAACGTCAATGTCATCTTAAGCTTGTATTTGACAGGATACGACAACATCAGTTCTACTTGTGTGAAGACAAGTGTGATCTGTTCGCAGACAGAATTGACTGTTTGGGGCATGTAATTGATGAGGAAGGACTACATGCAGATGCTGATAAAATGGCAAAGATTCACGATTGGCACACACCTTGTAACTATCACAAGGTGCAACAATTTCTAGGACTTGTACAGTATCTGGCACATTTCTTGCCAGATATATCAGCCTATGCAGGGCCAATATCAGCGATGGAGAAGAACGGACAACCATTCTTCTGGACACCATTGCACGACAAGTGCTTCCAGATGATTAAAGCCATCTGCTGTAGGACACCTATACTACACCCAATAGACCACAATCGGGATGAGCCTATATGGGTCATCTGTGACATGTCTGTCTATGGAGTAGGCGCAATGTATGGACAAGGCCCTACATGGCAAACCTGCAGACCTGCAGGTTTCATGTCCAAGAAGTTCACGGATGCACAACGGAATTACCATGTGTTCGAGCAGGAAACACTCACGATACTTGAAGCCCTCCTGAAATTGGAGGACAAATTGATTGGGTATCAAGTTCATGTGGTGACAGACCACCAAGTGCTTGAATTCTTCAAGATGCAACTGAGGCTATCTAGCCATCAGACGAGATGGATGGAATATCTATCTCAATTCGACTTTGACATTAGATATGTCAAAGAAAACTCTAACAAGGTGGCAGATGCCTTGTCAAGATACGACGAGCATGACTTGTGGTCAGACGTGCCAGAATTGCATGACTACCACATCAATGCTGACATGCACCTTGACCCGGAGCATGACGATCTACCCTGGGACCGCTTCCGGGAAGTCAAGGACAAGGTCATTGAGGACCAAGTGCATCGTAACCACAACACTAAGCTGCAAGTGGAACTCGCAGCGCTATGAGAACGTCTTGGGGATAGAGACATGATAGCGGCCGAAATGGCTGCTGCTCAAGGTGAAGGGGAGCAGGAAGCTCATTCTCCAATAGTGGATGATGATCCCACTATATTTCAATCACGCACGAAGGGAGAGAACCTCCACGAATGAATGTCGAATAAAGACTCATTCAATAAGGACATACAAGAAGGATATCAATTGGACACTGTGTTTCAAAAGATACTCATATGCCCAGAGAGCCATCCCAACTTCACAGTGAAGGATGAATTGATATGGACAACAAATAGAGGGGGAGAGAATGTATTATGCATTCCCTCCTCAATGTCGAAAGGATCAATGTTGTATGGTCAAATTATCGACCAAGCCCACACAATTGTAGGTCACTTTGGACCTCAGAAGACAGCTGACTATGTTTGTCAGTGGTATTGGTGGCCACGTCTACTTGTAGACGTGGAGAAGTTCTGCACGTTGTGCGAGATTTGTGCACAATCAAAGGGTGAATATCAAGCACCCGCAGGCAAGTTACATCCCTTGCCTATACCTACTTGACCATGGGAATCGATAGGAATGGACTTTATAGGTCCAGTCCATTCCCAGAGGTTGATGGGTATAACTACCTCTGGGTAGTTATCTGTTGCCTAACTTCTATGGTACACTTGGTGCCGGTGAGCACCACATCCACAGCATCCCAGCTGTCGGTCATATATATACATGAGATTGTGCGTCTGCATGGCCTACCATCATCGATCATATCTGACTGAGATGCTAAGTTCATGTTGAAGTGGTGGCATGAACTACACAGACTGATGGATACAAAGTTGATGATGTCTACTTTGTTCCACCCACAGACCGATGGGATTACTAAGTGGGTAAACCACTGGATTGCACAGATATTCCATGCATCCATCAACCCAGACCAACAGGACTGGGTATATAGACACCTGATACAGCTAGTATCATGTATGATATGTAGTGTATTCCCTAATTAAATCCATGCATCACAGCTGTGAGTTCACTGTCTGCCTAAAGTAGTAGATATTTCCCACCTGTCACATCAGCAATGATCTCGGGCACCTACCTCACCTGATCTTCCCACAAACCCAGTATTATAATAGTGGGTGATCCAGTGCCTCACCCACTATTATAATAGTCAATTCCATCAAAACCCGACACCAGCATTATTTTCTTCCCCAGTGCATATATAGACTTATGTATTTTTAGTTCCCTCAGCCTGTTTTGGTAGGTATACGCATACATAGTGCCCTCTGCCTATCCTTCCACATTGAGAGCTCTTCCCATGCTGGCAATGTGTCATCCATCATTGTAAACATACCACTATGCTTTGCATGCTGCCCAGCAACGTGTCAACATGTCGTCCATCATTGTATACACTTCCCATGCTGCCAACAACACTCTCCACATCGTCGAACTCAATGCCAAGCACTTCTTGCTAGCCTCCTCTCACAATCTCACGATCATCTGGCCATCAGACTCATCATCAATATTGCCGAACATGGGCTCATCGTCGCTCCCACACTCCCTGGCAATGCATCATCAATGTCAACACCGTCGAACTCAATGCCAGTGCTTCCCACTCTTCTCATACTCTCTAGCGATCCTCCCATCGTTCTCCACATCATTCTGGCAAGCGTCATCAACACCACCAAACTTGGCTCTTTCCCACACTGCCCAATGACATGTCTTCAACGTTAACCTCATCGAACTCGACGCCGAGTGCTTCTCACCGGCCTTTTCTCATATTCAGTGGTGCTCAATCCTCTCAACATTATTTTAAACATATACTGACCATAAATTCATCACAGATAAACTCAGCTCTTTCCCATACTGCCCAATGACACATCATCAACATTAACCTCATCGACCTTGTCGAACTCAACGCTGAGTGCTTCCCACCGGCCTCTTCTCATACCCATGTTGATCCTAAACACCTTGACATCTTCACAACTGTCTCATGCTCTTCATCATGTTCAATAATATTCTGTCCGCACTGTTCCATCCTCCCCAATCAATTGTCGCTCAGAAACAATTCAATGATATGCTATTGGTGTCATTTATG
>QFEU01005993.1:0-36608 GCA_003316345.1 Tricholoma terreum | reverse complement strand
AAGAGACTAGATGAACAATTAGCAAGCTAATCTAGTTATAATAGAAGATACTATAGATACCTACCTTGCTAAGCATAAGGACGGAGACAACAGAGAGGGACAAAGATGACGAGGGGGCCAACACCAATGAGAATAAGACAATAAGAGGAGACAACAAGCAAACAATGAGAAAACAACAGAGACAGAGATGGAAGGAGATAAAGATATCACAACCACAACCACAGCACCCTCAACTGCTACTGCAAGCAACTGCTGCAAGGTGAAAATGGGAAGCAGCAGATGAGACACAACGGGAAGGAAGAGATGCGCCACAAGATCAACAACAACAACTAGTGATTTGAGGTCAGGTTACTCTAACTGGAAAAAATCAGAACCAAACCAAACTTGACCGCAGTTGACCGAACTTTCGGTCATGGTCAGGAGGCTCCAACTGATGCTGTGGTCAGGTCAGGATCACATTTCAGCATAAGGAAGAACCAGTCAGAACCGGTCCTGACCTGACCAGAGTCAGCTATTGAGCTCTGCCTTAGCCTTCAAGAGAGGGGCACCTTGTAGTACCAATACTGTGCTACTTTATAGTGCTAACTATGAACATCTCAGGGATATCGGAGACATAGATATGGGTACTTGAAGGTACATCACAAGTGAAGCCTCATGGACACCATGATGCAAAAGTCCAGAGTGATATCCGCAGTGCATCGAGGTGATGTGGAACAGGCACTATATAACACAACCAACCCTTGACATTCCAATGTTTACTCCTCCCACATTTGCAATGCCTGCATCATTGAATGCGAATATCAGTTCTAAAAAAATCATTAGACCTAAACCAAAGAATATGAAGAAGGCGCCTACAGGATTGAAGACCTGGAAGCGAGCCACCCAAGATAATAGCAATGATTTTACTTCATCCTCAGAAGAGAACACTCGACATCAGAAGCGCAAGAAGAAGGCCAAAACACATGGCACTTCAGATGAATCCGACGCAAGTACAAAAAGGCAGATGAGGAAGGGCAAGCGAAAGGCAAAGGTGGTTGAAATTGTAGACGACAATGAGGAAGTCGAAGATGTTGATGATGGTGCAGTCGAAGCCGATGAGGATGCTGGAGATGAAGTGAGTCATCAAAGACAGTCATACGAACACAGAAGCTTAACTTGTCATATAGGGACTAAATGAGCTACAGAGCGCCGGAATTCCTGCTCTAGTCTGCACAAAGAAAGATACCACATGTGATTTCTTGACAATCTTCACAATCAGGGTCAGGGTGAGCTTCAAGAAGAAAAATGGGGAAGCCGAGCTGGTGGAAGGTTGATGGTGCACGGCATGCAAGTAAGTTACGAAGATAATGTATAGCATGAGCAAACACTTACTTATTATCAGAGACGAAGCCGAGAATGATATCAGCAAGAAGCAGCGACCACGACACACCCTCCACAAGTGTTTTCTTGCTGGCTCAAACACTAGCTGTCGCAACCATATCCATTCGTATCACTATGAAGAATACAAGGCTCGCTGTGCAGCTGCTCTACCGCCAATAATGATGAACCAGTGTTGTATTCCAGCAGACATGGTGAGTGCAGAGGCAGTGAAGGAAAAAACAAAGGGGAAGAAAAAAGCACAGCAGACATTGGGCTTTCAAAAGGCGAAGGAGTTTACGTGGGAGGAAGTGTTAGATGCAGTTGCAAAGCATATCACATGCAACAACCAGGTCAGCAAAGGTTGGTCACATACAAGTCCTTCAATGTTGCTGATGGACATCGGTCCAGTGTTGTAGAGTCTCGAGCCTTGCTCGTAGACTCGACAGTCAAGTATATCACTTACGAGGATCATTACTGATGCATATATGTGACAGGAGCCTACCCTAAAGCCATCACGTGACAAGTCCACGTGTTTGTTGATTACTTTCGTTTATTGTCAACTTTACACTTCATACATACTACGTCTTTCCTCAGAATATCAGTTCAGTCGGGCTTCCTGACTGAACTTTCCTCCTTCGACAATCTTCATTCAGGATCCCACTCAGTGAACCGTAAGCCGGTTAGCCGAAGAAGATATTCGTGATGGACAGGCCTTGGGAAATCGGTCCAGCTTCAACTTCTTCACGACGATCGCGTTTGACATTTGACGTATCAACTTTTTATTTACCTATTGCCTTCTCTGCCGCTTGGCTGCCTCTTCTGGATCTGAGGGGCTGGAACATAGGGTTGAGAGTCACAACTTGGAGGGCACCGCGCTTGTTTGGGGGCAAGCGATGCAGGTCAATAGCGCCCACGAGTTTGTGTTCCCCTCCCCGAGCCATTGTTCAGCCATTCTTTTCAGTATGCATCCACGCGGCGTCGTTTTCATATGCCTTACATGGACTTTGCCAGTATCACATGTTCCTGATTCTTCTCGTCGTCTTTTTTAGTTTACTTGCTGTCGTTCGGTCCGACCGATGCGAGAGTATGCATGCGGTCGCGTTTTTCTGTCTCGATTGTATTTAGGTGACCTGCCACCCATCGAATGCAGCGGCTTTTTGATCTGGCCATATTTTCCCTCAGTTATCCCTAAGTTTTGTTCCCTACAAGTGGGGGCCGAGTTTACTATACGAAAAGGTGTAGTACGAATCATTTCATCTATTAGAGCTGACTTGTTGCATTTCAGACCTTACGAAAACCCTGTACGACTGTGTCGCAAGCCACCTCTCTAAGTTACGAAAGAAACGCTTGTCTATCAGCTCGTTCGCCTATTCTTCGTTGATTTCTTTCTGGTTCGTTCGCACGTGAACGAACACGACCCCGGTTCCCTCCAATTCCACACTCACAGCCGTTACAACCTCACTTTCTCTTGCGAAGCATAGTCCCTCCCCTTTTCTACCTCTCTCGTACACCTTACCCTGGAGTTTCGACGACCCGAACAAGAACTACCAGTGGCTAGCGATCTCTGCAACACCAGGCGCTGATGGTTGCTGACAACACATCGTTCCGAAATTGTCTGGTGGCTATGCATCCCATGACAAAGCAATCCGAGCTTCTGAGTGAGCATGACGTCAGGGTCTACCTTCACAACCAGTTCATTGCGCACTTGGAAAACCTCAAAAAGCAAATAAAGGTCGGAACCCTAACATCTTTGGGCCATCCCTGTACTAACTCACCGTAGTCTGCTCCAGGGAAGGTGTCAACCACAGCTGATGGGTGGACAGCTGACACAACAAAGGTGGGATACCTAGGTCTGACTGCGCACTGGATTGATGTTGATGCCCAAATAGAAGCATGGACACTCAGATCCGAGGTAGTCGGATTCTGTGCACTCCACGGAACACATACTGGCAACAACCTCAGGCACTACTTTGTGGGCCTCTGCGATCGTGTGGGCATTATGTCACACAAGCATTCTAAAGTAAGTTTCCATATCATCCTCTTAGCCATCACCCTTCCAAGCATTGTTACAGCTCCACTCGGTAACACTGGATAACACGTCTTCCAACAATACGCTCTGTGATATGATCGAGGGTCAACATGCCTATCACAAGTTACCACTCTGGTCAGCTGTGTGGAATCAATTACTGTGCATCTGTATTCCGGAACCTCTTCTATCTATGTATTCATCCATTTGCAGCTGCCTGGAACATGTAGTCAATCTCGCAAATGTCGACATGATGTCCCACATCACCAAAATCGTGGTCATCGAAACTATGAATGCCATATGGGAATACGATCCGACTGATTCCAACAACCGTGTCTTGAATGGCAAACTTGACGTGATTGCGGTCATTCGCACACTTACAATCAAGGTTCAACTATCCATTCTACCCCTGTTATCGTTACTGACACTACTGATTTGAAGATTCAAGCATCCAGCCAGCGCATCCAATACTTCGAGAAGCTGCAGACAGAGTGCGGGATCACGACGCCGCTGAAGATCATCCTTCACAACAACACACGCTGGGGTTCAGTATACACCATGCTCAACAGAGCAAATAAACTCAGAGCAGTGAGTGACATATCCACTATGACTGATAACACGTCATATTGACAATACTCCCCAGGCAGTCAATCTATTCGTCTCATCGGTGGACCAGCTCTACGGGCCTATCACTACCCTACGATGAGATGGCCAACCGATCAAGCACATCCCATGGACTACGTTCAACCTCAATGATCTGGATTGGGAACGGGTTCTGGATGCAAAGATGATTCTTGCCATGAGTCTCTATGCTTAACCTTGGACAATCAGCTCATCACCCGATATTAGGATTCTAAGAAAGTATTACATCATTTCTCAGCAGAAAAGCAGCCGACTCTCTATTGCGCACTCCCAGCCCTCGAAGAACTGCAGTCCATGTGGGAGGCAAAGGTGAAGGAACCCAAATACTTATTGTATCACGATGCGATCAATGATGGTCTTACTAAGTTGGGCAAGTATTACTCGAAGTTTGATAACAAGCCGGCATACATTCTTGCGTTAGGTGAGTTATTCTCGGTTGCATTAATGGTTTGATTCTCATGGTATTCAACTCTGAAGTACTGCATCCGTATTTCAAGATGCAGTATATCCAGAAATGCTGGGGTGGAGCAGAGGAACAAGCTGCAGAATGTGCAGCTGGTAACAAGTATGCGAAAAGCTGGCACGATGAGGCTCTCAAGGTTGTTGAAGACATGGTAAACTCCCAGATTATCCTTTAATCCCTTATCAGTTTGCTAATGGTCACCGATTGTCAGATGGCCAAGTATTGAAAAAACCGGCCACAAGCCACAAAACACCATACCGACAACCGTACGGAACACTTGCGATCTCCAACCCCATCAGCTGAAGAGGGTTCCAGTTCCCTCCTGTCCAAATATGATCACCATTGCCAGTCGTTGATTGCACAGGAGGTCGACGAGGAGTGGTCAGCCGAATTAAGGTGCTATCTCAAGGATGTCCCTGCAGATGTCACATGAGAGATGGACATCGTCAAGTGGTGATCGGTTCGTCCCGTTCCAATATCATCCCTTGATAACCCTTAATTATATGGATATGCTACAGTGCCATGCAAAGATATATCCAATACTTGCTCAGATTGCCCTGGATATCTTGCCAATTCAAGCATCATCTGTTCTGTGCGAACGCCTGTTCTCCGCAGTGAAACTCATTGCAACAAATCACCGTGCTTGACTTTCATCAGCGATTTTCGAAGAACTGCAAATCTTGAAGTTTGCATGGCGTGATGAGCTGGTCAATTGGGCTGCACTAAACAGGGAGGAAGTTGAGGAAATTGATGATACTTTTGTGAGCTTTCTTGCTGAGGATGCCGAGATGAAGGATTGGGAAACAGAAGCGGATGACACCTGGGGTTTTGATGTGTAGAATGGCACGCAAGTATCCCACCTCTGGTTTCCTTCCCATCTAGTTATTTAGTGTCATGTAGTATGTGGTGCTCATAGTTCAATACAGTGTATACTTGATATAACCTGGCTTGGGTAATCAGTTCTGACTGGTTCTGACTAGGTTCAGTTCTGACCGACCACGACCGGTTTTGTGGAGTAGTGTGACCGTTGCTGACCAGTTAGAATCAGTTTGGTCAGACTTTCCAGTCCTCTGATGATATGCTTGACTGGTCAGAGTTCGGTTTTGGAAAATCACAGCCAAAAACCAAACCTGACCGGACCTCGGAACACTAACAACAACAGAAAATGAGGAAATGACAACAGGCACCAAAATAGGGATAAGGTCCCATGACAATAGCAACAAGGGACGATAGCAGCGAGAGACAATGGCAACAAGGAATGACAGTGCAGCCAGGGATAGCATCAAACCCCATCTAGCCCCTTTCTCTCCTTTCTCGCATTTTGCATTGAGGGGAGGGGATTTTATTAAATTAAATTAATTTATACTATTGGTGGCCCTCCTCATGTTGCATGAGGGGAGCATAATATTTTCTTGTAGTACATAGCATGCCCCCTCACATCTTGTGTAAGAATGGTAAATTAATTATTTTTTTTCAAACATGTTCAATAGCTTGGACCATCTTCCTTACATTTGTATGAGGGAGATAGTATATGGCAAGGGTTTGTAAATTCACATGGATAACCTCCAAGGATATATTGAGGTATGGGTACAGGTAGCACAATTATTACCCTCAAGATACCCTTATCTGTGAGGTGGATTTGGTGGGTACTTATATGGCCACTGTGATCTGGGCCCTATCAATATACAATATACTGGAAATAGATTTTGCACTGTGCTAGTTTATGAGTGCTAAACTCTGCTAGGCCGTTCCTTATATATTAGCCTATAAAAATGTAAAAAAAAACACCTCCTCCAACCACTTGAGATGTCTTCCACACCAGTCCACACTTTCAGTTCTTACAAGCAAAAAGAAAGCAATTGAGTAACCAAAAATGCAGATCTTCTCTTGCTGAAGAATAAGAAGCCCAAAACATCGAGGGTTCTGAAGCCAAAACCCAGCCAGAAGTTACACACATGTACTATGCCTAGCCCACAAACCACCTCTAGCCAACAACCTTTTCCCAGCCAACAAGCCTCTACTAGTCGGCAACTATCTGTAGCTGAAAAAGACCTTAACAACAACATTGAGATGGTACACCGGCTCCCCAAGAATCCAGACCATATTATGGAAGTGGGGGATGGGAGTGATGATGATCCTGAAGATGAAGTCCAGAAGCCAACTGAGGATGATGAAGAAGAACCAGAAGAAAAAAGAATTAAGTGAGTAACTGTTGAAAAACAGATCTCATAAGCTAATGAAGGGCATAGAACACCTTTCTAAGGAATGGAATGCACTAGTTTACACATTTTTCAAGCCAATGCCAATTATTGATTATGTTGCTGACCACCGAACCCACATCTTCAAGTGTAATGTGAAAATCTGTAAAGGTAGAGGCCAGAATGGTCAGTGTTGTAGGGCTACGAGCTCTATTCGTAGACTCGACACACTGGGCATGTTTGTTGATTGGAGCATGATGTTTATGTGATGATCATCTGGGTGCCAATGTGTGATAAAAATGCTAGTTTGTTGATTAGTTTGTTTCTTTGACAAGTTTTCCATTCTCGCATAACATGGCCTACATACTATTGTCTCACCTTGCTGAACCCTCAAGAGATCTCTCATTCCTCAGTTCATCTCCCCCAAGGACCTCCTTAGTCAACATCAGAATGATCTGCTGAAGAAGACTTAGTCGACAGATAGGGCCTAGAGCGCAAATCATGTATGATTCCTTCAACAATCGTATTTTGACATATATTGTTCTTATTTTTTCTCTTACCAGTCATTTTGCTGCCATACATATGTTCTCTTGGGATTCAGGTGGTTGGAAAGTAGGGCCAAACATCACAGTCTGGAGAGCATTGTGCTTGAAGGGGACAAGCGATGTACGTCAATAGTGCCCATGGACTTGATGCATGCTCCCCGAGAAATTGTCCAACCTCCAGTCTTCTGTTTCAACATTTGTGCGTTGCCATTTTACATATTTTCCTTGTGCTTCAGATTATCACATGCTCTTTGGACCTGAATGCTTCTTATTTAGTTTAAATTGTTGTCATACAGACAGACCAATGCAAGAGTATGCATGTGGTCACGTTTATTTTCTCGTTTTATATTTAGGTGTTCTGCCACCTGTCGAATGCAGCATCGTATTTTTCCCAAATTTTTCACTCTAGGCTCCTGAGTTTTTAACCTCTACAAGAGAGGTCTGAGTTCCCTACACGAAATGGTGTAGTATGAGTTTTTTTATTCCCTTAAATTGATTCTCCTCTCCTTAGACCTCACAAATACCCTAAATCAACGGCCTATAGAGCTCTCATCCTACCACAAGACTTATTCTTAAAATCTGCGAATATTTTTCTTTCTGTCAACCCTTGCCATTCCCTAGTGACTGGCCCTGCCTGTCAAAACATCCTTCCACCTCCTTTTTGTCTCATTTTCCTGTCTTCTACTCATGAAGTCCTGTTCACCTCACTGCACAGACCTCTCTTATCCGATCTTTTGGAATTTCAATGACCTGAACAAGAACCATCAGTGCTCCATGCTTATCTACCACATCGGAATGTTCAATGTTACTTAGATACATCAGATGCAAAGTCCACCAGCAATTTGCGATGACATGCTAAGGTTTGTTGGGGTGAGGAAGCAGTTGAAGCAGCTAGCCAAACAAAAGATGTACATGTGGCACGGGATGCAATGTCAAAAGCAAAACCTAAAGATGGATTGATCACAGCTATTTTTGAACAGATTGGCAAGATGAAGATAACATACTCATATCATCAACACACCAAGACAGAATCATGGTATGTCCCCCACAAAACTTTGTTATAATGCTCAGCATTGTTCTTGATAGCACGGAGATTGTTCGATAGGTTTCTGAAAGCATGCGTTCTTTTAGCATTGTCAAAGATCATGGCTTTCATTTCTGATGAAGACCAGTAGACCTGAATACTACATACCTTTACCAGAAACTGTTTCCTGAGATATTAAAAAGGTTTTCATTTGTTGTCATGAAAGAATTGCAAAAATGCCACAGGTGAGTCACACGCACATGCTAGAATCATTGCGCATTAAAAATGGGCTTACCAGGAACATGATGGGGCCTTGAGTTTTGCCACTGATGCCTGGACATCACCAAATCATAAGGCCTATGTTGCTGTGACAGTCCACTTCAAGGAGGGTGGTGTTCTGATTTCAATGCTCCTTGATATTGTTGAAGTTGCTAGATCACACTCAGGGGCTAAATCTTGCAGTGGTTGTTTGCAAAGATTCTTGATGACTTTGGTATTGCAGACAAGGTGAGTTTCCAATCTGAATCTGAATAAGAATGGTTCTGCTCACCTGTAAACCAGATCCTCAGCATTACATGTGATAATGTGACCAATAATGACACTATGATTGATGAGCTTTGTGCTCTTCTTGAAGTGTTCCCAGGTGCCAAAAATTGAATGCACTACTTTGCACATATCATCAACCTTATTGCCAAGACCATCATTCAACAATTTGATGTACCAAAAGCAAGAAAGGGTTAGATTGTTGATGAAGCCTTGAAAAGGTTATGGGCACTGGCAGGAGACATTGACATCGAAGAACTTCTGATAAAACCAAGTGCAGCCAAGGATGAAGACAACAACAACAACAATGATGATGATAATGAAGAAGGCTGGGTAGATGAGTGTGGGGAGATGTCAGAGTTCAAGGCAGAAGAGCTTGCAGTGGCTGTACAGCTAGTGTGAATGATGTTTGTGAAGGTATGTCTCAGGCATCTATCATGTTGCCAGCTGACAAATGTACTACTCACCAATGGCCACTTTAGCTCCAGAAGACAGCATATGCAATCAAGAACTCAACAACACTCATTCTTCCAAAATGGTTTTTGATACTCAATGAACTCAAGCTCTGTGAATGCATGATGCCACGTGATGTAACCACTTGATGGAATTCAACCTACGACATGCTTGTATTTGCCCTCCAATACCAGGAAGCTCTCAATGTTGTCACTGGTGATCACAATATGAAGTTGCAGCAGTACGAGATGGGTGCTGAGGAGTGGGACATAGCCCAACAGCTGTGCACAGTGCTAAAGGTGAGTCTTACCATTCTCATTCATTCATCATTCAGATTCATTCTTTTCAGGTTTCAAGGATGCAACCCTTTTCTTCTCATGTGATGGCACTCCCAACATTGCAACCATCATTCCTGCAATGGACCAGATTGATGAGGTGCTCACTACCAATGCCCTTAACAAACAGTATTCAATTTCCATACAGGCTGTGCTCGCAATGGGAAAGAAGACATTGAACCGATACTATAGCAAGACTGATTTTTCAGATGTGTACAGGATTGCCATGAGTACATATCATATACACAATTAACTATCCAGATCAAAGCTTAACCTCTTTCCAGTTCTCCATCCTTGACACAAACTCCAATACTTCAAAAATGCCAGTTGGTTGGAGGAATGGGTAACAATGGTGTTACAAATTGTACGAGACAAATTTGAGTCTTCATATAAGTCTATGATTGTAAAGGAGCATACAAGCAATATGGTGTGTCACCAATTTTCAAGTCCTCAATCTATCTTTCTCACTGACATTGCATTTGTAGGCTTTGTCATTGACCTTGAAAAACATGTTCGATGACCTTCCCATGCTCGCTGCACTAAAGGCCTCCATGCTCCGAGATGAACTTCAACATTTCCTCAACTCTGATCCCAAATTTGTTCAAGATGTTCTCCTTTGGTGGTTTGAACATCAACACATGTATCTGCAGCTCTTGCACATGGCAATGGATTATCTTACAATACCAGATGAGCAGCTTAATATGATTTTTGATTATACTAATACATTCTGAATGTTAGCAACCTCTGTTAATGTTGAGTGTGTGTTCAGCAAGGGCCGTATTCTGTTATCACATCTATGCTCTCACCTCTCAGTACAGTCAACTCATGCATTGATGTGTCTTGGTGTTTGGAGCAAAATGGGTTACGTGAAGGATATGGATGTGAAATCAGCTACTATACTCCCTGAGGTTGATGGAGAGGAGGAGGAGCTTGCCAAAAATTGGGATAGGATCGTGTTTGAGTAGTAGTACTAGTTAGTATATCTATTTCATGTATATGGCCATACCCCCGTGCCATACCCTTACAGGTATATTGTACCCACCATACCCTCAGGTACCTGTACCCCTAGATGTATAAACCTGTACCCTTGTCAAAGGGTAGGGGTTTTGAAGGGTAAGGGTAAGGATAGGGGAAAAAATTACCCGAGGGTTACCCGTGACAATCTCTAGAGGGAGATGAACATAAAATATATTCAATTTGAAGAACTAGTGGTGTCATAAATATAATTTATATACAGTGCTAATAATGCTCCTGTGGCTCAACTGGTTGAGTGCACTTGTTTGTTGGTCATATGACCTACAACCCAAGAGTCTCTGGTTCAAATCCCACTCTGCACACATTTATTTTGTAGGCACTCGGTGAAAATTTCACCAAGTCCAGCAGTAGTAGGACTGTACTCTGACAATAATAATTCAACTTAATTGTTGAATTGTCTTGAGTCCAGTCCAGTGGGACTCCACTCAGACTCTGAGTAGATTCCTATTGGGACTTGACTTGGACTCTACTTGGATTCTATTGGGATTTCACTTGGACTCTGAGCAATCCGAGTAGTCTGATTGGAGTCCAATAGGACAAGTGGGGGACTGTAAAGTACAGGAATAAAACCATGGACTATGTATGTTGACTGGTTGTGACATTGCTATATGAGAATGTGAGCCAGTATGTTGTAATGTCTTGTAGTGTAATGGTTGTGCATGCCTATACTCAACAATGTGTGATCATGTGGGGTTGAGAGTTCAATGCTTGGTAATTGTAAAATTTTATTAATCTCATCAGAGAGGATATTTGCAAAATAAGTTAGTACTATAGATCATTGGCATGCAGCTACAGTGAGCTATATTTTTGGGGAAAGAATACCGGGCTATAATTACTACATAGGCTACACAGCTCTATATTACTCCTTATCCTATGCTAGTCTCGTAACCAGTCCCTGCTTTCTATAGCAATATACATAGAATTGCTGTGCAAAAATTGTGGGTATATCCTCGTCGTAAGTACGAAGCTACCCAACGTAGTTAGATGCATTCACAACGGCGGGTGACCCAAATCACCATGCAGCGTATGGAGCAACCCGATGCATCATATACCGCGATTCCAGATACTAAACCACAAGAGGTAAACCTGGGAACTTGGACGACGACAGATACCCAGAATAGCACTGTAGCGAAGCGCGATGTGCTACCAAGGTATTGTGCCCAATATCGTTAGAAACTATATCGTTGACTTCGGGATGAAAGCTGTGGATGGAGTGCAACAGGTTTCGCTGCCCCCATTACCGGGAGCGGAAGCAGGACCACATAGCCGAAGACATTCAGACATGTCAAGTGCCAAAGACTGGACTTCCAGCGAGGACTAACCGACCCATTCAGGCGGCGTTAAGTTCTGGAATGTACATCCATTCGTAATGCACACTACTGGATTTTTGACTTTACTCAGCTGCGTGTGCCGACGCAGACCTCCCCACGCCCAGAAAAAAACTAGCACGCTCCACTGTATTGTCGTTCATCGCTCTCGGGAACAGCGGAGACCCTTCAGGTGCTCATCGCCATGTGATGCTGAGCTCACATATCCATGGCAAATGTCAGGAATGCGATATGGCCCATTCCCGATTGCAACCGGATTTACACCGTATCTTCTATTCAGGTTGGCCAAGGGGGAATGACACACAAAGTAACATTCCGCAGAGTGGCTATTGAATATTCACAAGATGCGACATTACTCGTCATCTAAGGAATATTTGTGGGCAAGGGAGAATGAGGATATGTACGTTTCGAAGGTCTTGTGCGGCAACGTGGGCGGGGTGTAGCAGTTGCGTCGCGCCGGAGTCAGGACGGGGCAGGGCTGCGTCCAAACCGCAGCACCAAGAAAAACAGCCACGGAAACTCGGATTTGCGGGGTGTCGGACACATCCGTGTTCCGTCAAAGTGGGAGGGCTTCACGGCATCTTCGGAGATGTACCCAGGGAATCTTTGGAAAAGCACAATGTTCACGATAAAAATCTGTAATCTGTTTTGCCAGGTAGTAAGTGGACGGTCCGCTTCAGAGAACAGAAGCCAATAGACACCAATTGTATGATGCCCGAGCCAAGCCTGCGGGAGCATCTGTGTTAATTCGTGAATTGCGATGTAGCAGAAGGACCAGGGTTACGGTCGCTCACGCATAAGTCCGGAAATCTAGAATTCGTACAGGAACGAACGAGGGTACAGGTGACCCCTTGTGATGCGGGCTGCCTATAATTTTATTTTAGAACGCAAATCCCATGTGGCACAAGAAGTTTCGTCCCATGCGTCCCACGGCTACTGCCACTTCACATCGATATTCGTGCAGTGGAGCCAAGGATGCTTAATTCGACAAATGGTAATCAATCAGCAACACGTTCGCAACTAAAGCAATAATGACTAGTCTGGATGGCCACAAAGCCATCGATACATACCGTGTTCCAATACACTCCCGAATGTACTCGCCAGCCAAAGCGGGCCACGAAGGTTCCCAAGGATGCACCGCTACCAATGCGAAGAGTCTGATTCTGTGCTCCGCAGGCAAAAGCCGTACCCGTCACAGAATATGCATCGGGCCAAGGATGGCGCCATCACAGCGTCAGGGAATCCAGCCCATCAAATGCTTATGAAACACCCGATCCGTTGATTCTGACAGCGTTCAAGAAGTCACTCGATAATGGTAATAACGAATACGCCGAGCGGTATCTCCCGTTCGCCAAGATAGTAAGTAACTGGATCTGCACTGGCAATAAACTGACGCCGTCCAGAAAAGTTGACATTAAGTTGAAGTGGCATCAAAAGAATCACCTGCCAGGTGCTGTGTACCTCGAAAACTCCCAGATTCACAATTCCCTTCACGGTCCTTTTGTCCTTCAGAAAAGTACCGAGCACCTACCTCGGCCTTGGTCCTGGAAGAGAGGGCAGAAACGCCGAGTTCAGGAGCTTGAGTCCAGTTTAGGAGCGAGGGGGACACGTTCACTGCGAGGTCTCGCAATTCGCTTCTACCTTGCGAGTCGAGGGTCCAAATCTGAACGGAGGAATGAGCTCAGTGAGCTGACACTCTGAATGTCATCGGTAATGTACTGACTCCAGTGCAACTCAGGACCAAAAGCCAGGACTCACAAAAGAAACTAGGGAAGAACTCGGAAAAATGTGACCACTCGTCACGAACGGTGCTTCTCCCGAAGAATATGGACATTGACACACTGACAGCGTCATTGAAGACCACACGCTGTCGTCACGAGGATGAACATCCTGCTTATGGACCTCGTTGCATATGCATTCACTGTGCATCATGGACATTGCCATTTGAAATGGTAACTGTTCAATCTTCGTGTAGGTTATACTTAAATGCCAGTGGTCCAGCTTCCGGAATGAAAATGAGATGATAGCCATTCTCGGAATGTGGATTCGGGAGAGTATCAGGTGTGATGCGCATGGCGCAACAAATACACACCTGACGGTGACTTACGAGAGGGTGAGGTAATAATTCCCATCAACACGGAGGAATATCCATAAGGAGCTATCATCCATTTCAATATACGATTGAGTGGGCATCCATATCTTTTTTACAACCGCCAATGTTCGTCTCGGGCCCCAAGAACTAGGGGTACTGCGGACAAAAAAAAAACAATGTACGCAAGTCGACTATGCATGACTCGTGAAACCGACCAACTTCCAAGTGACATTCAATGCGGAAAAGGAGCAAGCTAGGCTTCGCGGGAGAGGAGCGTGAGAGAGCGCCTATGACCGACGTACCTGGCCCATCGAATCCAAATTCTGAGTTTGGTGACTGTCTAAATAAGTATATCTACTGTCTGGTACGCAAGAATCCGTGATGATCTCGCTCCTCCCGATCTGACCAACGGCTTCAGTTCGAATCGTACACAAGAACTGACCACGGGGGAGAACATCAGTTCATCATGATCAAGGCACCTGATGATACATATTCGCTCGAATTTGTTTTCGAACGGAGGAGCCGAGTCTTTCTTGCGCAACGCCCAGTGGTGTCAGAGTCCAGCGTAAGAAAAAAAAGTAGGTACCAGCATCTTTTGAAGAATCTCTGCACAAGCGGGGAATCACTGATATAGATCCGATTACCAATGGCTCACGAGGGGAGCGCTGGGCGGCTAGGAGCTCGTGCACGCCCATGTCGTAAATGCGCGGTAGATAGAAGAACGAAGGATGACACCGGGCGCGGGCGCGAGCTCACAAGGTCAAATTTTCATACGGTTGACAACTTATCTATCGAGAAACTGATGGGTGGATATTTTTACGATTGAGATGGGTATGTTTCCAGCTCCACCAACCCGTTTCTGGATCGAGCTAGTTATAATTATAGGTTCGGACGGGTTGGACGGTGACAAAGAACGAAAAGTACGAGATCATCAGTTCATCATTTCCTCGGGTGGCTTTTTCGCTGAATGGAGAACTGCACGCGAGTTAGGGGTGTTGAGGGCGTTTGCCAGTATGTGTGTTGATTTCGAGCTTAGCATCGATAGTTGATGGATGATGTTAAATGCCAAATAACATGACAGCCCGACATAGGTTCATGGTATCCTTTGACAGATCCGTCAAATCATCGGCATAGTACAAAGGTACTCTGGCACTGGATTGATGTTATTTTGCAACGTCGGAGGTGAAGACGGCCTGGACCCGATGAAGTGGGTGAAGTGGGTAGCGCGGGCCGAGATAAGAGCATGGACAGGCGCATTGGCAACTTGACTCGAGGGAAGCATGGTTCAAATTCGAGTCCATCCAAGCTCAAGAGGGCCGTAATTCGAAGGCAAGAGAACGCGGGGTTCGTGAATCGAGCAGGGAAGGGTAAAGGCCACAGGCACGGGACACGGGCAAGTGAGTATAGGCACAGGCACCATTCAAGGGTGAAGCTGCCCGTCCCGCGTGAGGGTGATGATTTGCACTGTCAATGATCAGCTGATCTATTGTTCGTATCATTATCTCCTTGAATACAAGAGTAAGTGCCAATCAGATCATCAGTTCGCAATCAGATGAGTCGTCCTGCACAGGAGTTGGACTCAGTGTCTAAAGAGTGAAGATTCGAGATTCGACGTAGGGCGTGTTTGCAGTATAGTGCAACATCGTAAGCAATCACAAACCCATACGTCGAAGAAACGTGAAGAAACAGATCAATTTGAGAACAAACTTGAAGTATTTAAACTCCATACATCTTCTAATGATCCACCCCCAACGAAAAGCGAGACTCCCGCACTGCACTACTTCAGGAAGCACAAAAGAAAATCGCTCAACCCCATCTTGCGCAGTAACCGGTTTAGATTTTTAGCGCACAAATTCTTGGACGGTTCACAGACACAGGTTGACCTGAGAATCTTCTTTTTCTTTCCATTTCGAGTTTGTTCGTGAAAATCGTGGGCGTGAGTTTGACGACGGGTTTGTTGTTCTGTAAAAGGACCATAGTTAACGTACTTTGTTGTTGAATATGGATGCGGATGCGGGGGGAATGGGCATAGATAGATCGCGTCTCTCACACCGAGACATTATCGGAATTTGCCATTGCGGGTCAGCGGGGAGGTACCATTCCCCTCTCCGCTGATTGCTTGACTTGTGACTTTGATGCTGTGGGGAAACAGCAGATCTTCGAATTCTTAGCAGTTGGTCGTTTTGCGCTCAAGTTAACTTGGACTACAGTTCGAGCGAGTCGTGCAAGTCACTAGAAACGCGTTCCAGAGTAAATCGTACGCGTGGGATGATGATATCGTGGAGGGGGGTGAACAGAACGGGAAGGAGTGTACGGGTAGAGAGTCGTACTCTGGATTGTTTCTGAAAGCAATATCACTGCTGCGTGTTGTGGGTGCATGGCGTAATCCAAGGTCACGATCATGAGTGTTGTTAATGATCTGACGACAAATCGAAGGACTGCCACGTCACTAAACGCTAGTACGACATGAATCCGAGGCATGGTATGGTGTCTTTGCACAGCATACAGATAAGTACCATCGATCGAAATCAAATGACTATGATGCGTGGGCATGATGCATGATGCGTGATGTCAATGAGTGATGCCAGGTAAAGTGCCGGCGGTGCAAATTGCAGGGTCAGGTTGATAAGCTGCAGGTGTGAGTGATTTCATTTAACGGCTCATGGGATTTGTGTCACTAAGATTCGGAAGAGATCTATTCATCTTGTATGACAGGTGTCGACGCCATTTAGGTATAGTTCTAGAATGGCAGGAATTGTAGGATTGGAGTCGCAGGCCGGGAAGACAGAACCGATAGTAGGGTCTTGGTCCACAGACTTGTGCAAACGTCCGAAAAGACGCAAGCAAGTTGTGGGGGTATACGACCGGATGCCGATAAGAAGGGGGAGAAGATGGGGATGTGTGGAGGGCACATGGGCACACTAGCGTGATCTCGTGAGAGAGAGAAGAAGGCGTCGCATGTATTAGGATTACGTGGATACGGATAGAGCGTTGTAAAGTAGACTGAGAGCTGCAGGAGTCGAGGACGAGGGGCCGGGAGAGCCGTGTGATCCGAGGGCAAGTTACATAAGGAAAGAGAAGTGGAGCGGAGATTGAACGATCGTGGGATGGCAGCCAAAGGGAGAAGAAAAAGTTGATGAGCGGTCACTAGTCACCCCATCAACCAACAAGAAAAAACGAATTCAGACCGGGAGGAATTGGAATTGGATTGGAACTGGTTCGTAAGGGTTCACTTTGGTGGTTTGATTTGGAAGGCGCACAGCAGCAGCGGTTGTCTGCGATCAACCATCAGCAATGCCCGTGTTTGGCTGGTAAGAGTGGGAATGGCTTTATATACCCCAGAGGACTCACTTTTTCGGTACAGGGAATCCAAGGACCCGCAAGCTCCTCCAAAGACATCAGACCCATCATCAGACTCACCTCCCCCGCCATCACAATCACCGGATCACACTGCCACACATCTTGACGGCGACAACCAGACTGGCATTGACGCGACGCCACCCCCATCATCAACACCATCAGCCGCATCATCCACCACATCAGAACAGCGCGTCGACAAAGAACAGACTCATGTATGTCGTCTAATAACCCTGATAAGTATATACTCTTATGTGTCTTTCTACAGCACTATTACCCACCCCAACCGTCTTTCCACTTTCCCCCTCCCCCTGTCCTCATACCAGACCCCAGGTTCATGCCACACCGTGTAGACCCTTATCCAATGTCTTCTTCGTACGCTGTCTTTTCTTTATTTTCTCCCTTTCCCCCTAATATGTGCCTAGCCACCGCCGACATACCTATGACACCCCCCTTCACCCCTACCGCCGCCCCTCTCCCCCGCCCATTACCACTCTCCCCACCGCAGGCACACACTCACCCACTCCCTCCGTCTCCTCCTCCTCAACTCCCCCAATCCCCCTCCGCCGCGCTTCCCCTCCATCCTCCATCCCCTACTCACACCACCAACACCAACACCAAGCACACCTCTACCCCGATCCCAACTTCTCCACACGCCATCCCTACCAAGCACCACCCACCAGTGGAGGTTACCTCTACAGCACCCACCCACCTCCACCTCCACCCCACCACTACGACCCTTACCACCCCCACCTCCATTCTATGTCGGTGCCTACCATGCACGCTCAGTATCCCGCTCCCCATCACGGCCACGGAGGGGGTTACTCCCCGCCTCAACTCCACGCAGCTTACTCTCATCCCCATTCTCAAAGCAGTGCAGGAAGCGTCGTCGGAACCGGCCCACCCCCGTCGATGGGTGGCATGGTCGGCGTTATACACACCGACGACGCAGCAACAAAGCTCAGCGATCGTGTTCGCAGACGTTGCTTCAACTGTTGCACTACCGATACTTCTACTTGGCGACGTTCCAATCTGAGTCCCGGGAAAGTGGTAAGTTTATTTGTTTCATCTCCTGTCTTACGAACTGACCGTTTTTCGCAAGCTCTGCAATAAGTGTGGTTTATTCGAACGAACGCACTCTAGGCCGCGTCCCGAACAATTTCCACATAAACGCGGGCCACTTGCAGCTTCCACCCTTCGCTCCAGGAGTCCTTCTACTTCTGCATCTCAGCCGCCCACCAGCGCCGGTGCATACCAACAACAACAGCAACACTACCCCAGTGCTTCCTCTTCCGCCGGTGGCAATCCAGGAATATCTCCTCGAGGAGAATACGCACATGCTCAAGGACAGCTTAACAATGGACATCATACAAACGATACCACCTCCAATACAAATACCAATATCAATACCACTTCCAATCCCATCTCTAACCCTAACCAAAATAATTCCAATTCCAATGGAGGATCAGGATCGACACCCGGACCTGGTCCTATACAATCAAAGACTTCTCCGCATATCCAACCTGAATCTATATCAGCGAGGAGGACCACGATCGACGGGACTGCTAGTCGGCCGTCGAGTCCACCTGGTGGTGGAAGTGTGACTGGGGGGAGAGAGGTAGTTGTCGGTGTTGGTGCGGGTGGGACGAGGGAGTGATGAGATGACGGTGGAAATGAAGTGCGGACCCGGATTCGTTTCTTTCTTGGATCTATTCTAGTGGGAAGGATCATCACACCATCCTATCCTATCCCTTTTGTCCTGTCGTCTCAAAAGCTGATCATATGCTTTTGTTTTGTTTGCTCCCTTGTTCTTGTGCTATCGGTTTTGTACTTTCTTTCTCTTTCGCGCTCGGTCGCATTCTGTGTACATATATACCTCCTCCTTACATTCCCCTGCGCTCTCTCACATGCCCTCTTTTCTCAATCTCGTCCACGTCTCTTCGCTATCAAAGCTTGCGTGTCTGTTACAAAACGTCATCGATATCCTGTAAATGTCCATACTTACAGCACATATGCCTTTTTGTTTTGTGTTTTTATTTTCTTTGCCATCTATCTGTGCCAAGTGAGAAAAGATAATGCGAGTAAGTAATGCATTGCAACGTTAATATTTGATCTTGGTTGGCTTGGTTCGCAAGAACAAAAATATCTCTCTGCCTGGGAGTCGAACCCAGCTTTCGCGCGGACATTGTGGACGGCCTATGGGGAATGACAAGCGCGTGTACTAACCGATATACTAGCAAAGAACATGAAAATTAGGGGACATTTGACATTACATTCTGTACAGGCATAGAACCAGAAAAAATAGATTCAACGGACCTAGGAAAATTGCAGTATTCCATGGCTATCCTACTAGGCGGTTATACTCGAAAAAGTAGGTCCAATCACAGTCACGGTGACCTCCAGGCCATTACTTTTCCTGGGAGTCGAACCCAGCTGAGCACGGACTCGGATAGGTTGGATTGCCTTTTTGCTATGGCTATCCTATGCGCGCGTATCAATCGATATACAGCATATACTAAGTAGTAGAGTAGGCGTGCTGGAGCACAATCCAATCCAATCCAAAAACAAAAAGCTACTAATCCATCACATGAACGGTTTTCTGAATGCTGATACTTAGATGCTGAATGACGCCTCTGATCAGCTCTCTGATCGAGGGCCAAGGGGCACCTTCAAGATTTCATCGGAGGGTAATTGAAATTCATCGACTGATCCGCCGATACTAATGTACTTCACAAGGAACGAATCATTGACCCGCCGGCCAGTCGGATCATAAAACATGTATACCAGGTACGTCTTACGACGATCTTCACATGGTTACGTCAAAAAAAATCGTGTCAGCCAAGGATTCGCTCTATCGCACACTTGTTTCCCTGGGACGCTTAATTCATTCTGAAATCTACCCTCCAAATCTTTTCCCCCCACCCCTTTTTTTCGACCTTCCCGAACAGGGACCCCCTTCGTACTCCCGTGACGAATCCCGGGCCGGCGATGTTTGCAAGGCTTTATCATCTCGAACGTCATTTATTGTCTGCTGACGACTCACGGACATGAATGAACCAAGAAGAAGACGTGTACTTACGCCATCAGAATCGTGGAAAGAAGCCGGTGATTTTTGCCTTGTAATTCAAGAAAGTGAAAAGGCAATCACCGCAGACAACGTTTTCTTTTAGAAACCTTGGCCAGTCGTGGGAGGTATGTGCTACCTGCCCCACATAGGCTGCGCATTTCGCACGATTGGATGGTTCGCTGAGGTACGTAACGTGTGATGAACTGATGGACGCGACACCTGTATTCGACAGGCGCTATGCGGCAAAGCTCACGTTGGAACATTTCACCAATGTTTGGCGTCTGGCCAACTCCGTGGATGATCGATGATCGATGATGGTGTGATTGCGAAACAGACACTGTTGTTTTTACGCGTTGTTGGTATCAATCAGTTGGTGTGATATGAGTACCTATACAGGGAAACTTTCCTTACGGCCCAAGCTCACCGGTTGGGTTAAAGCAGGGTCTTTCAACGCCGAGAAGTCGCACCAAGCATAGCATGTGATGGACTTCCACACACACCGATGGCCGAGTCGTTAGGGACGCGAGTAGTCACAGACGCTCGCTCGCAGTGCCAAAATAATTGGAGTTCGTCGTTCTATAGTCGTTACGAGAAAATCAGGAGGATTCACTAGTACGGATTGGAAGAACTTTGATGCGTGATGACTATGGATAATCGATAACGGATCAACGTGAGGATGATCCATAGCAGGCACTTACTACTGGCCATGGGGGCTTTATCGCGGCTTTAAGAAAACAAACTGCTTGCCTAGGCTCAGTTTGAAGTTCGACTCGATATGGTGATGCGTGGGTGAATACGTCAGTCATCATCTTAGATTCCGTCTGTCAAGGACGTTTTCTATTGAGATCTGTGTGATACGTTCCTGGGCGTTTGGGGGGCGAGTTATGCGGAAGTGGACATCTATACACCAATAAGTACTGGTACCCCGTTTATGAATTTTATATCTCACGAATCTGTTAGCCCACTGGTCTGAACGAAAGGTTGCTTGCAACACTAGACTAATCCCAGGACAGCGTTGACCGTGCATCCGCTGCTGTAAGAGAAATAGATCGTGACGGCTCTACTACCTAGTCGGGCTAGACCGTAAGACAAGACCGTCTGCCTCGGACGAAGGCAGGGTTCTAGTCCAGAACACCCAAGTATACAACCAAGAAAGTAGAGGTGATAGATCGAGAGTTGAGGCTATCCATTCACGCGTAAACCCGGAAGCAGTAGGACACGTAGGACACGAATAGATCTTGACGATTACCTTCTGATTAGTCGGGAGGAAAGTCACGGCAGAGCGGCACGAGTATGTCGAAATTCATTCAAGTTTTCATCTTGTCCTGTCGAACAGAAATGCCAGCAGCACACATGGATCATAAAGCCGTAATGCGTAGCTGAGAAAAAATGAATTCATTGAGCCAATGATATCGAAGTAGTTACAGTACCACCTTACAAAGTTGCAATTAGGAGGGAAACCCATACTTAGTCACAACCCAAACCTGTGCATCGTTCTCCTTCCAGGATGTGGTGTGGGCGCTGTCCAGTTTCTTCTGCTTTCCCGGTACCGTAGCAATATCAATGTTGAAACGGTAGAGAACGTCCTACCAAATGGGTCTGTCCTTGGTGCAAACATCATCAGATGGCGAGGCAGGTGGGGCAGCGAGCCAGCGCAACGACACAGTCTAGACTGACGAAGTTGGCCATGCCAGTGGAGAGCGTAACTACGTGTACCAGAAATAATATTAATGTGGGCTGACGGAAGTTTAGCGGGAGAATACTTGGCAACAGCTGGGTTCGAAAAATAGGAAGCAATGGCCTATAAAAACGTAGAGCGGAGCTATAATACGCGTTAATAACGCTTGTTATTACGCGTCTCGAGTCCGCACATATCCCTCATGCTTGCCTTCGAACTCGTAACATTCGTTCGATACATTTGAGGTTGTAACTCAACCGCCAGTAGCTTTTCAAACGGTATATCACCATTCATCTTACTGACAAAAGCTCCTCGCCGTTAATCGCTGCAAATCACTCTCGATCCGAGCAACCCCCAGCTAACGTCATACTAACATGTGGAGATGTTAAGGCTGCTGGTGTAAAATCTGTTGGCCACACTTGGTTCAATGGTTGCACTTTAGATTACATAAAACAGTTACCAAGGGAACTGTGCAAGACCACAAATCAAGTCGCTCGCACCACTTTATAAAATTGTTTCGCACCGCCCATCCCACCCCACATGAGTACTCAAATAGCCCATCGTGACATCTGGCTTGGTGTTCTGGAGAGGCGCTGGTCGACTTCCCGTTTACTACTCTTCCCTCACTTGATTCACTATCCACCCGCCATTTTATCAGTGCTATAACTCAGAATGTGCATTTGGTTGTCACGCTTTCTCTTGATTTGGACCTGGATCTGTGCACTGGGTACGACTCAACACAACCCCTCCCACTCCTTACTGCCGACTGAAATTCGCGCGGATGCCCGTATTCATTTACAGGCGTTCTTTCCCTTGCTCCTAACTTCCTGGAAAGGACCCCTTTTCCCAGGACCATACCCGATCCGGAGCATAAAGTAAAGGTGATCATCGATGCATGCCAACGCGGTAAGTAGATGGGACCTTGTACCTTGTTTGCTGCTAGATAACTTGCTGCATCCCATATACAGGAAATCAACTGATCAAAGATGAACTGCTCCCATTTCTAAATAGCAATAAGATGAATCACTACCTTGTCAACAAGCATTTCGGGAGCAATGCAGATCTCCCAAAAATAAAGGATAAACTAACGAAGGTCTCGCGCCTGGTATTGCCAATCGTCAAATTCACAGGATCGTCGGGATGGCATGCAGACTACGATAACGTAGAAATGGGAGATTCGGAGGTATACTGGGGGACAGTCAAAACAGTCAGGATTCGAGATGCGTTCTATGGTGCGTGCGGACGTACATGATCTTTTGCATTAATTCGGACTTCTCAAATGCAACCTAGCAGACGCTAACGATGCCGTCAAAGTCGCCACTCTGATCAAGACGGGAGTAGAATTTTTGCGCCCCCTACCCCGCTGGAAGGTGATAGAGCCTATACCAACTGATGAGGTGCCTTGGAGATATTAGTATGTTGCTCTCTTTCAAAAAATAAACATTCCCATAATGCTTACCTTCATCAGCGACTTTGTGATCGAGTGTAGTCGTGTCCTGAATAACCCTACTGTTAGGGACAGAATGCGAAGCTGGCGGGGACGGTTGGGACTTCTACCCAAGTCATGAAACCCCAGTTTTGCAATTTTAGGATGGTAAAATTCCTATACAGAGTTGCGCAGATTGCGATACCTTGCGTGGTCAACTCAGAGAAAGCATGACATTTAGGATGCAAGATTGTGAACGAGATCGGGGAGGTCCTTAGTCACTGAACAATACGCACAAGTGGGCCGAATTCCCCCTTACTACATAACGAACAAATGTATTCCGTTGCGAACACCCATGAGTCAGAATAATAACTTGCGAGAGATATTGAGGACTCGTTGTACCGGCCCGGACTCCGGTTCTCTACAAATGGAGCGGCTTTGTTACATAAGCAACTTCCATTCCCAGCCAACATGGACGGAACACCAACGAGCCTGTTTGAATCCTACGAGCAGGATTTCCGGCGTATCATTCAAAGTATAAGTGATAAACTCGAAGGAAGCGGGAAAGATCAACGAGGAGGTGCATTCGATACTCATTTCCATATTCAAGTGCTGAAGTAATTTAATGCCTTGTACGACAGAACAACGCAAAGCGGCACTGAGAAAGGTCGAGCTTGAGCTCGATGAAGCCGATGATATCGTTAGTCCAATCCACATTTTCCCTCTGGGATAGTCAATTAACACTCGTAATACCTAGGTGTCCCAGCTCGAAGTCGAGATCCAAGGCATTCCGCAGTCCATTAAGACCCCCTACCTCACGCGGCTTCGACAAGCCAAATCAGACCTCACTAAGTACAAGAAGCTCTCCAAAGACCTACATGCGCGCGTAAATCTCCTTGGCGGGGCCAAGGCGGGTGCATCGTTTCGCTCCGACCATCCATATGCAGATGAGCGAACCAATCGCGAAAGGCTACTGGCGGGGACAGAGTCTCTGAGCGAAGGCAGCCAGAGGCTGGCAAGCACACATCGAATTGCACTGGAAGCGGAAGATATGGGCGTGGATATTCTGCGGAGTCTGAGAGGCCAGAGGGAGACAATCGAGAATACGAGGGATACGGTGAGCTTGCACGCTGGCGTTTGTCCTTCACACTGGCTTGTTGTATTCATGATTTGGTTTCAGCTGCATACTGCGGACACCAATATTGACCGTGCTGATAGCACTGTCAAGAAGATGATTAGGCAGTCCGTTTGTTTTGTCTTCACGCTCTTTGTCACTCCTAACCCTCTGGTTTTTCAATACCCAGAATGTACAAACAACGTGTCATGCTTAGCGGCATTGCAGTGTTCTTCGTGGCGCTCATCCTCACAATCCTCTACTTCAAGCTTCTTCGACATAATTAAGGCACCGGAGTCATGTTTAAACCCTAACCCTACATCATGACAGTTGTGCGATGATGAATGATACCCGTGTTCCAGGGTTTTTGGATTATCTCGCTTCCGACCACGCTCGTTTGTTGTCTATCTATTATATACAATTATTGTTTCTTCACCATTCCCTCTTGTGAGCATCTGGATTATCTTCTCCACCGAGCGGTTTTTTGTAAGCTACGCTTTTATGCCATGACAGGTCGTGGCTGTATGTTACCCTAAATGTTGTAGCTGATCATATTTTGCACAACGTACTGAAAATTGTTGTTCGACAGTTTTATGCGATACATGAGTGATTTGCATTCCGCTGACCTCCATCGCACTGCCTTTGTTCCTGCCTTTCGGTGTCCACTTAAATTAGTCTTCTTCACAATGCTGGCGATTTGATGCACTCGATTACCAAAGCACCAGCGGCGGGCGTGGCGCGTCTCGTACCACCTGATCTAGCCCCAGCTATTCGTAAATCACCTGCAGGCGTCATTCAGCAATATGCTACTTTGCAATTGCACGGTCCTGGCGATGGCTATCGTCGTGAGTCTAGTAGGCAAACTGAACCGGAGATCGCACAAGACATATGCTAACTCGTTCCGCCTTGCTTGTTGGTTCAGCTTTAGTATCATCTATTTGACCGCCTGGACTGCCTGGACCGATTCAGGCCGCCATCTCGATCTGTCCCCGGTATTTATTTACCCTTTTCGACATCCTTCCACTATTCAGAGGCCTTGTAAAATATATCTCTCACGCCAAAAGTCGTCTTAATATGGCCTCAGTGACTCCCTTTGATCGAATCGAAGGTAATATCTTCCTCGACATAGGGATGAACAACATCAAGAGTACCAGTAGCAAGACGAGTGAAGGGAATAAATAACCAAATGTGAGAACGTCGGCAGTACGATGCTGAGATCTAACAGGTACTAGCCCACCCTTTCATATCAAAACTCGAATCCAGCGCACTCTTCATCCACTTGTAGGTCTACGCAGGAAAACATCGGTTAACAACCTTCACTGAAACGAAACAGAAGAGAACTAACCAACAACACACCTGGCGTCTTCCTCTCCTCCGGATCCTTCAACAAGCATGCATCGACAAACTCTACGGCTTCCAACGGAAATTGTCCCTCTTGTCCGTAATCAGACAACCTAGGGGCAGGCTCTTTCACAATCTCGTGCATCAACTCGATGATACTCATTGGGATCCCTTCGTCGTGCGATGACGTATTCATGCTTTCATTTCTCCTCTTTCTCCTGCCCCTAATATCCTCTGTGGTAACATCAGCCCAGACCCTTCCAGCGTGAGTGGTCATCTCGCAAGGCTTCACAGTCAGTAGAGAAGACCCCGCAGATGTAGATTCTGTGCAAAAGGACTCTAGTTCGTCGTCCATATTACCCCCCTCTTTAATGCCAATGGCTTCGCCCTGGTCTCTCTTCTGTTTGCCATGGTCCTCTGCGGAGACAAAGGGGGCAGACGATAAGGCCGCCTCGTGGTCGCAGAATGGGAAGCGGCCCGCGGCGAGTTCGATAAGCGATATTCCGAGCGACCAGACGTCGGATTTGACAGAGTATTCTGCACCTTGTATGCGTTCAGGCTGTGGAGAATATCAAAGGAAGGACAGAGGGAAAAAATACAGAGACCCATACACTCATGTATATCGACGTTCCGACGAAAGTGTGCGCAATGGAGTTGATGACCTCACCGGAGACACCAAAGTCGCATAGCTTGATATTTCCCTGAGAATTGCAGAGGATATTGGAGGGCTTGATGTCTTATCGTTCAATCATCGAGTGAGTGAATATATCTGTGGTGACAGGACCGACCTCGGTGAATTATACGATGCACATCGTACAAATACGTAAGGCCCTGAAGAACCGACACAGCAATTATGCTGACGACCTCGATCTCGATTGGTCCGATCTTCCTGTAGATGCAGTCGAATGACCCCTTGTCCATGTATTCCATGCAAATGCAGATATTGGGCTCTGCAATGAAAGCGCCGTACGACGAGACAATGTATTGGGATTGACAGTCATGCATGATCTGGAGTTCACGTAGGATTTGCTTGCGGACTGATCGTTTTGCATCAATAAGAACGATCTACGAGAACACCAGATGATTACGTTCTATAGGCCCGGACAATAAAGAGAAATCCATGACCCACCTTCTTAGCCATGATCGTCCCACTAGGCACATGCTCAACCTTTACCACACTTCCTCCATTCCCTTGGCCTAGCTCCGCCATATACCGCAGATCCCCATCTCGCAAGTCAAATTTCACCATATCAAGCTTCGCCAAGGTGCTAGATAGGGTCGGCTGAATACCATTGTGTCGAGCAGATCCAGTCCCCGTATCGGAGCCTAACATGCCTGGTGATAAAAATCCGATTCCCTCCAGACCCGAATCGAGTGGCGGCGGGCGGCGCTTCACCCCACCCGGAATGGGAGGTAGTTCCAGTCGGGTGCGGGCAAGATTATGGTCGGGGTGTGCGTCAGGAACTTTAATTGTCTCGAGGACGATGGGATGTAATGCTTCTGGGACTTGAAGGGACTTGAAGTTACGCTTTGTTCGGAGGGGTTGAGCTGGCAGTAGGTGCATATTAGTTCATAGTGGTGAGAGATGCATATGGCGTGGATAAACGCAGGTAGCTGGGTAATGGATGCCGCGCATCATAAGGAGAGAGCGACACAGCCGGGGCGTTTTGATACTGATAATACCAGGGAGCACTATCCCGCGAATCCTATGGTAATACCGAGGTCCCTTGATGGTATGCGGGGTAATCTGCATATCGTGCCAGAGTTTCATCTCCAGGCATGCAGTGTAGGACAGATGAAACGTCGATGTTTCTTTGGTTAAACATAACCTGGGCGGTAAGCTGCTAGATGTTCTGAATGAACAGGCTTGTAAGCAATAAACGAAGGGAAGGTTGAAGTAGGTAGGGCATACCTTGCAATGGCATATGCCTAGCGAGATTCTTGAAACAACCTTTTGTGCTAACGACAACGCGGGGACTTCAGAAAAAGCAACGATGTTTGTAACTTCAATTGGTTGCTATGGTTACGGTTATTACGCGTTACATTGACGTTGACAACTCAGCCATGGTTTTTGTTGATCGTGCTATTTTCAGTGTGGTTCAGCCGCCCTAAGTGAGTGTCTTAGTCGTCGACCGGGTCTCCATTCACTCCTTTGACCCTCGGACTAGCTTTCCCCTCACATTTCGACTCATTGTGTTGAAAACTGCATGTGGAGCCTTATTTGGGTCGAATCGGTGATTCCGGGATTCCTTCGTTGGGCATTTCTGTTTCTCCGCCAGATCGAGTGTGATCCGTAGGTAATGTCATTCGTCCACTAACCAAGCCAATTCAGAATGGAAGAACGAATGAGTACGTCTGTGGAATAGCTAGGCAAACTCTACTCACTGACGATTAGTGCCCTCATACACTTCCAACGTAGGTCATCGTCAACTCAACTGTACACGTGCAAATGAAGCTAGTGAAGATTCAGATTCCCATTTTCTATGACCTTCTCTTACTTATATGTGCACGTCACCATGTTCGCGCCCAGTAAGTCCTGATGTCTCTTTTTGTCCCTGCCCCTACATAAATCTCGCCTGACCTAGAAGCAGGGCAAGCCCCAAGGATTGGCTACCGTAAGGGGAATCGCAAGCAGCGAGCTGGAGGGTCGCAAGATCGATAGTGATGCCGGGCCGACGACAGGGTTGCTCTCAAGGTTGGCGAGATCGGACGTCCTGGGTGCCCCGATATGAGATGTCTTATAATGAAGGCCAATCCAGCTGACGTTGCTATACAACCGCGTACGCGGGAATCCATAAACAATTGTCGGCTGAAGATCAACGACTTACAGATCCTCGGCTGTAAACAGCCTAGCGCCTGTATGCTTCAATCTTAACGGCGATTCCCTGACTCCAAATGAACGGCAACCTCGTGGGCTATGCGCAGCCTAACCCGGATAAAGCGACTCCTCGATGGACACAGAACCTTTTCACTTTTTCCCACCAGGCAATTTGGGGGGTTTGAATACCTCCGTATATAGCGCACGGATAATTTGTTGGACGATTCTGTTGGACATTCTTGGCGAAGCCACGCGTCGTAATGGTGACGAATACTATATAACCTCAAGTACAAATTGTTATCTTCATACGGCAACCCAGCCTACCTGTAATTTCTTCCATGAAATCGCCACCTGCTGACTCAGATGAAGCAAAGACAGCTCGTGTGCGCCTTATGGCTTTATTAGCGCTTTATGATCGTCTACCTCCGTCCATCGATGGAATTTCCGTTCCAGACTTCAATCCGCCTCCCAACTTTGACTCTGCGCATGACGCTGAAAGCATCATTCTTTCTTTGGAGGCAATCTCTCGAAAGTTGCGTATCCAAGGTCTCGCCTCGTTAATTGCATCGGTGCGCGCTACTGGTCAACGTATGGATAACATATTGTGTGTATGTCTTCATGCCATTCGCCTAACATTCAATTTGATCTGAAATGAATGATAGGATGCTGGGATATCCGAACGTCCTCCATCAGAAGGAGTAGCGCGTCTGAGCTGATGGGACTTATGAGGCGTCATCGTCAATAGGGATCAACCAGGATAGAGGTCAGAAGAACATAGAAGCCTGATACGATGCTACAGCTGAATGGACAAGGTGTTATCATCGAAATCGCGAAGGATAACGTCCCCGATACATATAACAATGCTGTACTATGTAGTAGATGGCTGGTGCTATTGTTTGTGCATACAACAAGTCCTAATAATAAAGTGATATGTGCCACCTGCCGCGATGTCGGATAAGAATGGTAATGTGGGTCAGCCTGATAGGTATTGGCCAAGGGGTGCGGCGTTCACTTTCAATCAGTGCGCAACTTGGCGTGGACGAATCACTTTAAAATGGTGCACCCTCATGTTCGTATGCATTCCTCCCCTGCCTCTAAAAGCGCCTGGACTTATGCATGGCAAGAATGGGCAATTTGTTGAAGACGGCCCGAACCTGAATCAATCAACAGGAACTTCTGGTGACGGAATCTCGTCGCCTATCACGAATGTGTTTCGTAAGTACCATCTTCCGAGTGCTCGCCTTTACCGCCATCAGCCATCAGCTTACTTGCTTCATGTTTTGCCATAGGCTGTCCGCTTCAATCGCAATCCAGAAACACCACTGTTGGGTGGCAAGATAGACTGCAATGTTGTTTAATTTGAACCCTGGTGGATCCTTTCCCTATCACGAGATCGAATACTAGTGGGCCGAAGTTGCCTCTTTGATCCTAACTCCGCAATCTCACGCCCACAAGTTGTAGTATGTCCAAGCGCCTTTCCTAAGCATGCACCCTCAACGAGGCCTTTACAGCTTGCGAGAATGTCACCTGGCGTTTACTATAAGACCAGCTGCACTGGGCCGGTTATATTCGGGACCCTATTCACCCGCGATGAGACCATCACAGGGCAACACTACCAACCATCGACGACGCTCTGAGCACCATGATGATTCTACTGTCTCTAATCTCCCTGGCCATGGAAGGACCTTTGATCAATTTCTGTCCGTAACTGGTCGTCGTGTTGACCAAATGATCGCTAAGTTTCGTGATTATGAAGGTGCATGTCATGTAATCGTCTAGATTTATATTCGCTGATAAGAGACGGTTGAAGGTCATTGCAATAGACTGTCGGAATAGCATAACACTCATACCCTTACCATGTATAATGCAGATGGACTCGACGGTGAGTGTTGCCTGCATATTACGCCTCGGCGAGGATCTGTTCATGACATGTGTATGAATTAGGCCGACTTTTGCGAGAAACACTGTCAGTATATCGTAATACCCCCTCAGCGTTTGCGTGATCCCATCCTTTGGTGTTTCAACCAGCGTCCCAAAATCTGTTCACCGTCCACACCAACTATACCTGCAGCTCAAGGTCGCTCCTCCAATCCACAATCACAAAGGTTCATGGCGTCCGGTAAGTGAAGACCATGCTTGATTTTGGTCATGTGGCTTAATTTTTCTATAAAGACACTTACCTCAATTACTGCTAATTCTGTTCCTCCTCATCTTCCATCGCATGCGAAAGTTGGTATCGTAACAAGTCATCGATTCTGCTTCTGGCTCACCCTCCTCTTGGATAGACGCTCATCATAAATGCAACTTATCGTTTCTCAGCGACTCTTAGTGCTCTTGAAATGGCTAGGAGGGACACACATTTTGATACCTCCGCGCGGAAAATGTGGAGGTAAGTAATCCCGACTTGGCCGCAATTGCTTATCCTTATAACCTCTACAGTGCAGCTCAGCCCCTGCGTATGGAGCAAGATGAATCTGGGCAGGTAGTCATGCGTAGAGCCCCGGACGACAAACTGTATAGCGACCTTCTTCGATTCAATTCTACCGTCGATGAGCTGACTGTCGACATTGTCGTTATTTTGCCCACAATATTGTCCCGTTGCGCTGACATTGACTCTATAGATTCAAGCCATCGATTCAGATTTCATTTTCAGCATTCCCAAGCCTATGATGCACGACATCCTTGACCAGTTCAAGGGAACCAAGAATGCTGCATGGATTGAAGAAGTCCTTCTGACACGAGAACGTATCGATTCTATATCGGCCCTTCGCCATGCGGGACAGTGTGATCACCGGCGAAATGAGAGACGACAGGTGATAGGCCATCGGCAGTCCTCTGTAGATAAACTCCAAATACAAGGTAAACGTCGTAACATAACTAATCTCACGTTGATCTGGCATTAACACGCGTCTCGACAGACACCCGTGGGCCTCCTCTCCGCATCCATAACTTGGACTTTAGTAGCGAAAGTGTGGATACCCTCCATGTCCCAAGCGCATTGCCACACTCCAATAGCCCAAGTGGCGCTCAGCTTTATTATGAGAAGGGCTATCCAGCACCAGCAATATCCTACGATCAGGCATTTTATGGTGCTGCACCTCAAGAACGGTCACGATGGGCCATGGCTCACACAGAACGATGAATGCTGCTCAAGTCATTGTACCTCCAATCGCATAGTATACCAGTCCAGTTGCAGAGCGGTTAAGTTTTTCCCTTGGATATCTACACGATCGTTGTGCGTACTTAAACTCGACGTTTAATTTGATAGTGGCCTAGGCACCTCGTATACCTGTAGTTATATTGTTCAATTCTTACTGAACGTGCACGCGTCTGCGTACGTGTGCGTATATATGTATATTCACGCTTTACTTGTGCTAGAGGGCCAATGCTTTGCATGTCATGACCGAGTTCTCACAAGGTGAGAATGGCCACAAGTTTCACATCCCTGAGAAATACACAGCCCAAACATTCTTAATTCTTTGCATATTCAGTTCTTTGTCTCTGGGACAATAATAATTGAACCTGCAACATGGGCTGATACATGCCCACAGTGACACAGTCCACATCAACGAAACAATGCAATGAAATACCAGGGTGAAACAAAAATAGACATCTTCGGCAAATGCCGCACGAATAGATCGGTAAGACATCCCACGAGCTCAGGGTGACAAAAATACCTCATTCTCAAAATTGAGAACTCGGAATAATTTAGTGGAGCCTGAATGACACGATTCTAGCGGCCTACAATCATCCTACATCGTAACTAATAGTATTCCTGGAAAATGCATCATTCGGAAGCCCTAGTAGAGCAATGCTCTTAAAGTTACGACCCTCTATTTTCTGTGAGGGTGGTTTGTGGCATTTGTGCTACCTCAGAGCATAAATCACAAGGAAATGCAGGGGACCTGGTTACTGAACATTTTGCAAAATGTTGTTGCACTAGATATCAAATGTATTGCAAAGACAATTCTAAATTAGAAATGATATGTTACAAAATATAACTCAAATGACAAGAGAGATATGGTGTGAGTACAAGACAGGAGAACATCCCTTATCTTGCAAACATTTTGCAAAAGTTTTGCAAAAGTGTTGCAAACAATCTCAAAGCACAACATAGGAATGTATACCAATCTTCTTGCAAAAAGATATTGCAAGATGTTGCATGTTTACCTATGTGAAATTTTAGAACAGTTTCAAAGCACAACATAAGAATTTATACCAATCTCTTGCAAAAAGATATTGCAAGATGTTGTACATGTTCACCTATCTGGAATTTCAGAACAGTTCTTGCAAACAATTTGCATTGGATACATACTAAGCCCTTCATACACCACCACCTCTATCTGCACGACCTCCCCATTGACTGGTCCCCACAATGTTATACACATTCCCATCTAGGTTGCAGGTGGCTTTTCTGGCCCATTTTCCTGTAACAATCAGTGCTTTAGGTTTGATGGCCTTCCTTTTTGTGCCCTTTGCTGTTGGTGCTGTCTGGTTGCCCGGATTTGACCCTGCTTGTTTTTTGCCTGGTGTGATGTTGACTGAAACAAGGGGACTTGCAATGATTGCACCCGGTAGTGAGTAGTCTATGAGATTTATCTAGTAGCCTGCTGCGAGTTCATGAGCTTATCTAGTTGGGAGTGGTTCTGGTGCAAGACTGTGATATTGACTGGCTTTGATGGGCCACAAGGTGGCTTGGGGGTCATTTGGATGGTGGGAAGAGGTGCGCCATTGTTGAGCAGAGTATGTTATGGCAATACCGCTTGTAAACCTTGTAGCTGTAAAGGTATGTCAGTACGAGGAACTACCGCAATCAGTACAAGCATACAATTTCAGAATGGCTGCCGTTGCTGTCTTTGTTGCCAATGTTATCATAGTTCTGGTTGCCATCATCGTGAATGCTCCCTTCATTGTTTGCATTGCATGTTGGAGTAAGATGTGTGGGCACACCCACTCCAGGTCACGTGACCATGTAGTCAGTAGCCAGTCACACATGTACATCGTCCCTATGCTTAGCCTATCACTATGGCACCACCAGCCTTGCTACAGGAGACACCTCAGCCGTCTCCAATGTGCTACCAGTGTCCCCAGCATTGTTGTTGTTGTTGCAGCTGTCACGGCCGCCCCTGTCATAGCCCTCTTCACCACTGTGGCTGCTTTTGTGGTTACTATTGCTGCTATTTTTGTGAACTTTGGCTCCACAGATGGCTTCAGCATTTTCTTTGTTGCTGTCATCATGCTGTTCATCATCTTTGTTGTCATCTTTGGCTTTGCCATCTGGTTTTGGGGGAATTTTGTCAACCTTGACGATGCTGGATGCTATGGGCCCAGCAGTGTTCGTCCTCACTTGATGAACATCACAAGCTGAGAAAGAAGTGTTAGTTAACAGCATAAAAGGCCTTGGAAGTCATCTTACAAAAGCAGGCATTGGTGTACTCAACGAATGGGCATTCGAACCCTGTCTTGAAGTCAGGGTATGCTTGCTTGAAATTCTGACCATTCATTTGTTGACCATGGAAAAATCTACAGCAAAGAAAATACAAGGAAGCAAGGTAACTTGTAGGCGAAGAAATAAGACACACTTTCTCATGAAAATTTGACCACCAGCATGGGGATTACGACCAGCTGCCACAATGAAATATGTCCATCCTGTCTGCTCAGCCAACTAATCAACCATGGTGCCCAATACAGAGGGCATCTTTTCCAATGCGCTGCAAGATACCATAGGTTCAATTTAGTACAAAGGAGAAGACATGAGTCTTACTTTGCAATGTCCTCAGGTGAACGTTCTGCAACGCTGCTGCTGCAACTCATCTTTGCCTCCTTTGTCCCCTTCTTCTGCTTCTCGTACTCCTCCTTCACCACAGTCTTGACAGCTTCTGATTCATTTTTATTCTCATTTTGAGTGACGCGTCATCGGACTTCCATTTTCTCCCTGTGTGAAGTTGCACCGACTTTGTTGATCTGGTCAGACACCTTCTGATTGAGCTTCTCTCCATGCTCATTCTGATAGACTTCAATCTCCTGGGGACATTGTCCTTGATTTTTCTGAAGCATTTTAGTGATTTCTGCTATTTGGGGTTTTGAAGACTTCTGCGACTGAAGATCCCCACTGATGGTTTTGTGTAACTTTCAATCAAAGGATTGCCTGATTTGCTACATCAAAAGTCAGAAATGCGAAGTTGTGTGCTGGTTGTGGACTTACTCCCCATCTGTTTGACATCTGTGTGATCAAGGGCAGTCCGGACTCATGAACTTCTGGCATTGGAAAATTGGCGAAGTATCAAAGGTAGAGACTGTGAAGGAATCACTTCCTGGTACTGTACTTCTTTTTGCTCTGGTTAGACAAATAGGTTTCAAACTCTGCATCTAGAAACATCTTCTCATTGGGGTTTGCCCATAGGAGACCAGAAACTATAAACAAGGTCGATGAAATCACAATAGGATACAGGAGGGTGATGGTACAATCACTGTGAGACTCTCGGATGTGGAAAATCATCCAGTATTTCAGCCACTGAGGTGAAGGAATTGAGTAGAAAGTAATCCATTTTGTGTAGAAATTTCATCCTTTATGGCCATTGAAAAAAAATTAAAATCATTTGGTTTTTGGAGAAAAACACATCCTAAAAGTTGTGAAATTTCCCCCTCAGAAGGGATGAGTTAAGGGGTTGAAAACATCTTGAAATTTGTCTGTATTCATACCTTGTTGAATTCATCCCTGTGGATGATTTCCATCTTCTCAATGGGGTGATTCACACCATGAGACTCCTTCCAATTATGGGATTATTTTCATTCCATCAAGGGCAAAAAACACCATCCAGATTGAATTTTTTCATACTTTTAGTAGTGAATTTTCAAACAATTTGTTACACTATATGCATACCCATACTCATACCTGTCCCACAGATCAGCCAGGTATAGGCAGATGTTGGTCTCACACAGGTTTTGTACAATTTCAAGTATATAAATTGTTGTATCTAAATGATGTAGATAATAAAACATAATACTTCATTGTTGAGGACCTACAATCCACCTTGTGAGCAGGGACTCACAACAGTGGTGGCATGTGCTAGTTTTGTACCACCTGGCCCACTCCACATGCAGGAGCTTGTGGCAGTGAGTGGGGGTACTTTGTGAGGCAGGTGTTGTCATCTTGCCTCCCTCTTGTCTCATCTCCCCTTATCTCCCCCTCCACCCTGCGAGCAGGTGCTCACAGCGGTGGTGGTGGTGGTGCTCCCTGTCCCCCATCCTCTCCTGTCGTCTCCCCTCTCCATCATCATTCCATCCACCCACCATCCCACAAGCAGTTGCTCGTGAGGCTGGGGGCAGGTGGTGTGTCATCATGGTGTCCTCCTCCAGCATCAACCCCCAACCACCCTATGAGCAGATACTTATAGGCATGGGGGTGTCATAGTATTCCTTGTCTTTTTTCTCCCCTCCACCGTTGTCTCGTCTCCCTCCTGTCGTTGTTTCTCCTCCCTCCCATGGTCATCTCCCCTCTCTCCCATTGTCATCTCCCCTCTCTCCTGTCGTCGTCTCTCCTCCCTCTCGTCTTGGTCTCCCCTTCCTTTTGTTGTCGTACCCCCTCCCACCCTGCAAGCAGGGGCTTGCAGCGGTGGTGGTGGTGGCATCACCTCCATTCCCCTCAGTCATTATTATCGTTGGTCTACCTGTGATCCACCCCACGAGTAGTTGCTCATGAGGCTGGGGGCGGGTGGACTGCTTTGTTGTCAGTCCTCTCCCAGTGTCGTCATCATGCCCCCA
>QFEU01005988.1:0-15220 GCA_003316345.1 Tricholoma terreum | reverse complement strand
AATTTTCTTGGCATTAAGAATTTTATAATCACATGACCCAAAACCTCCCATTTACTGAGAATAACACATGCAAATAATGCAAATAGAGAACTTTGCAACATTTTGTTAAAGTCCATATATTGCCTTATTGGGCTACCACCTTCTATTTTAAGCATAGCATGTCATGTCATGCCAAGCCAAACATCATTTAGTTATAATGATTACATTTGTCGAGTTTAAAGTCCATTTACACAAGTCCAATGGCGAGTGGTTTGAACATGTCATCGCTACGACTCTCTGCCCATGTGCACACTTCTCATATCCTCTACCCTGCGTGTGGAGTCAGTTCACGCTGAACCGCCGCACCGCGTGCATCAAAGGTCCCGCTGGATTTTTTCAAGCACACGTCATGTGCTGACACTACTGAGACCCCTACTCCTAGGAAGAGACGAGATTCAGAGACATTTCTGTTTCAGGACCTCTCTGCATTCCTCTCGCTCTCTCCTAGGTAAGGGTCTTCTGTTAGCTCTGTCCTCTCTGGGGTTACTTACTCTCTCTCGGTGATATCTCTTAGAATCACTTAGTGTAATTTTGTGCACCCACTGCTCCCACCCTCTGTAAAGGAGGTACACAGGTAGGTGTACCTCAAGGCCCAAATAAAATATTGGACCCTTCTGGCTGACCTTTTGGGTTGCCGAAGTGGTCTTTTGTCCTATTTCATTCACTCCCATCCGTGAGAATTCAGCCCTCGTGCCCTCGCACATTGGAGGCCGGAAAATTATGCTTACATAAGCCAAACCTTATTGTAGAGCCATTTGATGAATGTTTGGATATATTTGTATTCTGGTAGTCATGTGACTTTTGTGCAAGCACATGTCATGTGATGTATTAGCAAAAATCATGTGATTGGCTAGTTTTACATCTTATGGTAGTATATATCTGAGAGCCTTGGGCAACTGCCTACCTGGGCAGTTAACCAGCTGGATGCATGAGCTTTGTTGGGCAAGTCCCCTAACTTCATATATAAAAGTAGCTGCACTGGCTGACAAATTCAACAGTATAAGGTCACTGTTTCTTTCGCTTGGAGGTTTCGGGAGTGACGTTCGAGGCTGCTTTTAGCAAGACCTCCATCTCAATTTTGTTGGGTCGCCACTCTAGACCATTTAGCACATGCCAAGCTCGGACTCCATATAGGTAGTTAGCTATTGCCTTTCTGGAGTATGATCCAGCTAGACTCACGACAAAGGTTGAGAGTAAGAGTGGGTCTGCCGGGGCTCGCTGGGGTTCTGGGATCTGCTTCTTGTCGCAGAATACATGATATATGAGGAGTCCAGTTCCATATGTCTGTCTGGTCTTCTCCGTCCAGGCATGACTTATTACATCCCCGACACGGTTGAGATCCTCATTCGAGATTCTAACTTCTTGCCCATGTGTGGGACATTGGCCGTAAGGTCTCCAGAGTCGGACCCGGTCTTGGGGGGGGCGGTGAGGGCAAAGTGGGGATTGTTTGGGGTCAGATCTGGGTGATAGGGTATAGGTCGGCTCTGGGTTGGCATGCTTCTAGGAAGTGGGGCATTCCACTCTCTCAGTCTACCAGTCTTCGGCTGATGTGAAGAGTGTCTCACCCCACTGCTGGGATTCGGCATTGAAAGTGGCTCTTTCAGCAAGGGGTGGTTCTTTGGTTGGCTTCGGAAGGGGATGTGGTGTAGTTCCATGTCGAAGAGCACTGATTTCAGTGGGGTGGGGAGGTTGGTCATGGGTGATGACGAAGTGTTCAATCTCTTTGGGGACTGGTGTGGCTGGGAGCAGGAACCATTCGGGGGGGTAGATACCTTGGGAGGGGCCATCTGCAGGGTTCTCCTTGCTTGGGACATAGCGTGAGTGGATAGTGCATTGGTGAAGACCTGTGACATCATGGATTCTACGGAACACCCCATTAGTCACCTTGTTTTTGCTCCTGCCTCTCCACTAGCCTTCGACAACCCCTCGGTTGTCACCAAAGACTTTGAAATGGTCGCCTGGTGTGCTTGAAGCCACGAGTGTGTTGATGAGGAGCTTGAAACCAATGGCTTTGGCCCAGCCAATATCCCGGCCCTCCAATTTCCAACCTGGGAGAAGTTGCCAAGCCCGCCAACAATGTCCAATGACAATTGCGATTCCAATACCAGAGCTGGCATCTGAGTATGCTTCTCTATTGATGAGTTCGATGGGGCCTGGGATCTCATGGGTAATGTTTGGGTTTGAAAGTCGATCAAACCACCAGCAAAGGTCACTGGTAGTGCCTTTTGGTGGGGTGCGAGGTACGAAAGGACGGTTGTGGAACGTCCCCAGCATGGCTTCCAGCGAGGTGAGATATGCTCGTCCTGCTGGAACAACCAGGGATGCATGTAGTAGTTTACCATATAGCTGCTCAACCTCCTGCAGTGTGTGTGTTGCCTTTTTATCCCATTTGGTGATTGCATCCTTGTATTTGATTTTCTTTGCCTCTGATAAGGAAACCGTGCGATTCTCGAGGTTCCATACAAAGCCCAGATATGGTGCAGTGGAGCTGAATGGGATCGTCTTGGAGCTCTCCTAAGGTATTCCGAGGAGGTCTGAAAGGCGATCAATGTCTGTACCACAATACATGAAAGGTATATCATGAGGTTCACAGACTGATGCAGCTGAGAAGTCTTTGAAAGGGGGTTTAGCATCTTCATCAAATTTGGCTGACCTGCCATCTGGCATGGTTTCTCCTCGATACCACAATCGGCTGCCATACTGTCGCTGTCCACCATTGGCAAGGATGATGGAGTGCCATTTGCAACTTTTCATTATACGGAGGGAGGAACTCACGAAGGATTCATATGAACATGTGGTCATCAACCCATTTTGAAATGGGCCCGATACCGCTTGCCCGAAAGATGTCAACTGCCACATCACCCAGATTGCCATAGACACCACCTGCTGAGGTGAGACCGAAGTTATTGTTGGTGTTGATGGCGAACTGATCCTCCCCACATAGCTTAACCACGAGACCTGGCCATTGTTCTGGAACAACAGGAATTGTCCGATAAGCCTCAGCAACATCACGGACAGATGCCTGAGACCCCGGTGGGAGGTTCCAAACCAGGAAACAGATAGTGGTGAAGGTTCCCCAGGTGCAGGGGAAGATATTAGAGTCAATAGTATAATTAATTGAGGATATGCCCAGGCTCAGAGAATACGGGAAGGAGAAATTATGGACAGCCTGACACTTTCCAGGTTTTCCGGATTTAGGTATGAGTGCGAGAGGAGAGGTCTGAAAGGGGCCCAGTAGCTGTTCAACTTCGGATCGAGACAATGGTCCAATGTAGCGTCCAGTTGAAAGCTCCCTATCCACAATACAGAGATATTCATCAGAGTGAGAATAAATGGTAGGGCTATTTTCAGGTGTAAATGTTGTGGAAAGGCGATGAATCCCCACATCAAATCCATACTTGTGGTGAGCCTACAAAGCATATGAGGATCACACCATGCAATGAGTACGAATAACATATAATTGCTGTGGTGTGCGTCTAGGCTAAGGTTTGGCTGCTGTACTAATTAGGAAGGAGCCAGTTTTATAGGAGCCAGCTCTGTCTAAATATAATAGATACAAACATGATCCCCCTTGGGTTGGTGGGGATCACTACATTCTCCCCCTTTAGCTTCACCCATGGGTGAAGGTACAAGAAGAAAGAAAAGAAACCTTGTAAGTACAAGGTAAAATAAACAAGATAACTGAGTCACACCCTGGTAACTCAGTAGATTCACCCAAGGGTGAAGGTAACAAAAGAAGAGAAAAGAAACCTTGTGAGTACAAGGTGAAAGACTGAGTACACTCTGGGAACTCAGTTGAAGAAACCACTTGACCCTGCAAGTAGTGAAGAAATCACTTGACCCTGCAAGTAGTAAGAAATAAAGAAAGGAAGAAAACAAAGTAGCACTCAGGGAACTTTGTTAGGAATGTATCACTTGACCCTGCAAGTGGACAGGACCCAGTGAGTTTCGAGTCAAACACGCGAACACGTTTGATTGTGGCGACGTGGCACGTGACGTTTGTCACGCGTTGTTTGTCATGCATCCCAACTTGATGCGCAATTGTCAAGTCCCTCTCACACCACTCAGGTGAATGACATATACGTCATCCACCTTGGTTCCTCAGGGTGTACCACGCCCCGAGTCTCTTGCAATCTTGTTCTGACCTCCCATGGTGGCCGGATTCTCTAGGGACTAAACCAGGTAAGTATGGACACTTACCTGGGTCTGCGCATGATGCTAACGAAGCCGCTGGATTCATTATAGATATAATGTTCGATTTCGAACGTTTCACATGTATCGTGTCATCTCAACACCTCAAGAACTCGACCCCACGTTAGTTGATGGGAACGCGGGAAGGCTTGGGATATGGCTGTTTGGAGGCCGTATGGATGTTTGTTATGCACCATGGAGTGCATATGGGGTTGAATAACAGGTAAGACTTTTACCTGTATATTTTGGAACAGTGCCTTTGGCACTGTCCATGGTTTACTAATGTTGTCTTTTGCAGAACAATGGATTTCGTCATCGTGGCACGGCTGGTCACCAAGACAACATTGATGCAACTCCTCGGGGAATCATGGGGGGTACGAGAACACAGTCATTTGGGGGCCGTGTGAACGTTTGTTACGTGCTGTTGAGCACGTGGATGCCCGGGTTTCAGGTGAGTCTGTCACCTGAACTGAAGGGGACAGTGCCAGATGCACTTTCCGTCGTTTACTAATGTCTTTTTTTACAGAACGATGTATCAGTTTGTTCAGACACGGCTCGACACCACCAAGAGGACGGTGAGGCGAATCTTCGCAGAATTGTGGAGAGAATGAGGGAACGGCCGTTGTGGGGCCGTTAGGACTATTGTTACGTGACTCCCAGCGTGTTGTGCATTGGGAAACAGGTGGGTGATCCACCTGTGTTACAGAGGACAGTGCTGTGGGCACTGTCCGTTGTTTACTGATCACTTTCCTTTCCAAACAACGCTCTTTGTTGTTTGACAGGTTCCATGGACCCGAACTCGACGTCAATACGTCGAGTGCATTCTGCTGCTCAATTGCAAACATACAACATTTGTTTTCGCTCTGGACACCCCCTCCCCTTCTGCCTCAACTTCAGGTCAAGGCATTCACCACCCCCTCTTCTTGATGAGCCTTTCCCCCTGGATTGACCCTACAAGTACAAACCACACCATCATTATGCTCAACGACGGTCCCAGGGCCCACTCTCAAGCCATCAATACGACGGCGATGCTGGTCCCAACAGTTTTGATTGCTCTGGTAGGTCTCGGCATCATCAAGATGAAAGGAACATGATTCTCCGTGGAATCGCGGACAGTCGGAATATCTGGACAAGTGGGGGCGGTATGGGGAATTGTAACATGCCTTTGAGCATGTGGGGCATTGGAACACCCGTGAGCAGGTCATCTGTGGTGTAGAGGGCAGTGCTGTGAGCACTGTCCGATGTTTACTGACAATTTTTCTTTGTGGACAACGAATTTCATTGTCCAGCAGTTTTCAAGCATCCGAACTTGATGCCAACGCATCGAGTGCACACATTTGCTCATGTACAAATGTCCAATGACATTTGTTTCCGCTGTGGATTTGCCACTTCTTTGATGATACAGCTATTTTGGGGCCATAGGGCATGTTGTTACATGTTACGGCACATGTTTGGGGTTGTCTCCAATCAAGCAGGTAATAGAAATATCTGTATTCCAACCCTGGAGCCAACGGTCTCAAATGATGTGATGCATCGTTCCATTGGTCTGGGGGTTTTTGCGGAGGCTTGTCTCGGATGACGTTCTCTTTGTCATTGTTATCTCGTCCAATGACGAGATTCATCAGTTTCTGTGGGGCCTGGTGGCCCACAGTTCTCTTCACTGTCTCGACGACCTTGACTCTATCTCGTTCGTTTTTGGTTGTCGCATCTTGTTTATCAATGATGCCTTTCACATCGTTATCTCCTCGCTCTTTAGCGAGGTCATTATATGCGCACTCGGTTTGTGCTACATGTTCCTCTCCATCACACCCTTCGGTCCCTTTGTAGGGGAGTGTAGTGGATCACTTTCCCTCCCTGGTTGGGGAAGGGTCGTAATGCACATTAGCAATACAAGGTTCCATAGTATCTACAACGTTTGGTGTCTTACGTCATATGATGTTGCCATTGGAGTCTATGAACATCCAATGGCCTGACTCAATAAGATGTTCGTGTCCTCAAGACCTTCATAGTTTAGATCTCCAAATCGAGCAATTAGTTGCTCGATCTCCAGCATGACAGCCTCAGTGACTGGCAGTCCACTCTTCCTACAGGTCCACCAAGTGATGGACCAGTCATAGTAGTACTCATCATTTATGAGCTCATTATTATGGACCCTGAAAGGTTTCAGGGTGTACTTATCAGAACAAGGCACATGTTTACGATGCCCTAAGGCATCATACTGCTTGAGCCTCTTGCTGGCCATTAAAGGCTCAGTGAGGCTGGCGGACAGCCAGTACTCTTTGTAATACAGCACAGGAGGGTTGTCCTGTGCCCATGAAGTACCAGCTCGCACCTCGGAGGTGTGAGAGCGACGAAGGCCTGATGGAGCCATGTCGGGTGAGAAAAAAAAATCAGGTGTTGTCAAAGGGGATCAACGGCTCCGATGGGATGGATCAAGACTGCAGGGGTCTCAGAAATGAACTATAACGTGTTTTGGGCACATTGTAGGGGCGGATCTGATCGTTATGTGGCATGATGCAGGGTTGAGATGATGGTGGGAAAGGAACTGTTGATGGTTGCGAGAATGTCTGTGTAAACGCGCAGATATACAAGTTTGTATACTCAAAAAAGTGTGGTGAGCCTACAGAGCGTATGAGGATCACACCGTGCAACGAGTACGAATAATGTATAATTGCTGTGGTGTGCGTCTAGGCTAAGGTTTGGCTGCTGTACTAATTAGGAAGGAGCCAGTTTTATAGGAACCAGCTCTGTCTAAATATAATAGATACAAACATGATCCCCCCGGGGTCGGTGGGGATCACTACAATACTGGATCTGGTGTGGAATGTGAGGGTATTTACAGAGAAGCTCGAGGTTGTGTAAGAGTTAGTGTTGCTGTGGCTCAGACTCAGAGCCGATTGGAGCCAGGAGTTGAGCCGATTTTAGCCGAAGTCGAGCTGAACCACAGCACAGTACAAGCCGCGACTCGGCTAAGTTGCAACTCCGACTCAGAAACTGGTCAGAGCCAGCTAGATTCACGAATAAAAAAAATTGTAGGGCAAGCAACCATAGAATTATTATATTATATACAATGATACATGGACTTGGTAGTATTATTTCGCCTGTGTTTTCCGGGCTTCTTCGCAGAGGGTAGTCATAAGCATGTCATTTTGTTGTCCCCCCCCTCTCGTCTCAAAGCTCACACAAATCTGGTCTGGATCAAGTTCAAACCGTTCCCCAGCAAGCCTATCTACAGCACCTTCCACCTTGTTTATCACGGCCAAGATAATTTTCGGTTTGTCATTTTCATACCGATGGTAGATTCATCGAACATATTTCCCAGAGTGCTCACCATGGATTACAATGAGCGATCCATTATCGCGCGTCGGATTAGGATGCTTGGGGAAAACCCACTCAGGAGATATAGATTCCGATGTCTTGTAGTGATTATATCGGATACTCAGCCGTCCATCCAGCAAAGCAACAGCAGCAGTTATTTCCTTTCCTTTGAAACTCCCACCATGCACTACCACCCTGAGTTTCTTGCCAACAAGTCATGGATCTAACAGGGGGTGTTGTATATTACTGCGCTGAGTAACAAGATGTTGAATGGGTTCCATGTTCAGTTCTGGTATAACCATGGGTGTCCGGGATGATGGGTCCCAAGTGGGGGATGACAAAATAACTGGAGAAGGCAGGGGAGTCTTGTTACTAGCAATTTGTGAATATGGATTTTTGTCTTGATCATGATCAGGGGGCTCATAATGGCGAGGCACAAAAAGCTTGCTTTTCAGTTGCATGATGTCAGCTAGCTTACATCGGTGCCTATACATTCAGATGGTCAGCTAGGGACACTCAGTTAGTACAGAGTCACATACATGGCTTCTACAACATCGTCATAATCCAGAACAACAGTCTTAAATGGGCAAGCAGGATTCCAGCTTGAGATTTGTATGGCAACTCAAAGCCCACTAGATGTTTCTTGGCCACACAGTACATTTTTGACAATGCCATGACAACCCTTCAATGCATGTTTAGTCTTCACAACCAAAACTGTTGTGCCAATCCAAGGAACCTGGTCAAACTGCATCAAACGATTTATATCTGTGCCTTCGCTAGGACTGAGAGGCTGCAATGCGTGAAGGAATGGCACACTTGTAACCTTCAACCAATTAATATGTACTTGAAATTTCTGCAAGCAAGTTTAGCTCTAGTAGCGGACACTGGGGTGTAATTTATCTTGATGTGACTGAATTGGGCAGCATCTTCCCATCCTTCTGCACTTATATGGTCGATAACATGGACAGTTTCACCATCAATACCCTTGACCCATCCAGTCTGTTCTCGAAGTGGTCCACTGATGATTTCAACGAAGTCGCCAGTGACAATATGCTTGCAGAGATCACTCCAGGTAACACTCATGATGCCCTCGCCATTGGCTAAATCCACTTCTACACTATCCATCCAGATGGTTTTGACAACACCTAACTTGCCAGATGAAGAAACGAGAACACTCTCCCCTTCGACAAAATTCCATTCCAAGGGACGAGGAAATTTAGTGTGAGAAGGACAGAATGGCGAGATTGTTGGAAGAGAAAGAAAAGAGAGGTAGGTATGACTGAGGTTGACGAAACTGAATGTAGATCGAACTCTTGGATGATAAGGCCGTCTTCAAAAATGTTGCCCCCGATTCGGTGAGTACCATCGTCATATGCAATGGCCGGCGTACCATAGATGCACTCCATAGCATCAGGCTCAAATAATGCAGGTTCAGGAACAGCGGCGGAACATTTCCTCTTCAGAGAGGAGCCTGCAGGCCGGGGGGGTGGAAGGCGGGGAACCAGGAGCAGACAGACTCCCCACATCTCTGAAATCACTACATAGCCAATGTCTCCTTTATAGGTTCCCTTGCAGACCTGCGCCCAACCCCCAGCATGTACGTCGGCATCATGATCATGCATTGTCAACATCTTTGTCCAATCCATGAAGTCAATCTGCTCCCGGATGATTCCAGTTCGGCGGCAAACGATTCCAGGAGTGAGTTTGAGCAGGCGATTTAAATATTCATTCATGGTCATTTCCAAATAGACCCAACCACGCATTGAGCCCCATGTAAAGGTGGACCGCAGCTCATGCCGGGGTTCTGTGAGCTGGAGCAAAGAAAAGACAACCTCTTCTTCCAATCCTAACTAGTTGAATTCAACTAAGAAAAATTTATCATTAAACGAATTGGAAAGACTTACCCTGCAGGCAACATGCCAAAGGGGAAAATCATGAAGCGTAGGTGATCTCCTGGTGTGTGCAATGGCGTTATTGGCACTCTCGGTAATGTTTCCAGCTTCCAATGTTCTACCCCTGGAAATTTGAGATCAATCCAAAATACCCGCCAAAAGATCCGTGAAACCCTCCTCTCGGTCTGGAAGTTCCTTCCATGATAACCGTTGTACGGATCTAAGTCAGACTCGGAGTAATTAATGAAGTTACCTGTAAGGAAATCTTAAGAGACATGAATGAATAACTTTAGAAATCGTTGAACAAACTGGGATCATTGTTCTCCAACTCCGTGCCCAAAGTGTCATCATCGTTCACACCAGCCTCGAGATCGAGAAACCGACGATGTGCATGAGGGATCTACGGGGGTAAGCAAAATTAGTGCCATGGGGCATGAACGAGGAAGTTGGCATACTCGACTCATCCTGGCGCGCTCGAGGTTCCCTTGTCTATAGATAAAAAGTCAGTCTGAAGATCTTTGCAGTCATTCATGTGCTATGAAGAAGGGCACGCAAGGCATTTCTACTATAGACTGCATGTGGACGCGCCTTGGCACATCCATCATGCATCCCGAACGTGTAGATGGGTACGCGTTCAAGTTTCTATACGTGTTTCTTTCGTGTTGTTGTCAACTTATTTTCTTTCTTTCATATTTTTCGATTGCACTATATCTATCTACTGACTACAAAAGGCTTTCACTCACACAGGTGGACAATGGACGACGGAGGGGATGGTGATGGTTAGTGGAACAGTGAGAAGGCATGTGAAATCGCCAGCATGCTTAGTGATCTCGCACGAGAAGTTGGAACATCGGGTATCCAGCACAGGATACCGGAATGTGTTCAAGTTCTGTTAGTAGTGGCTGTGTTGCAATTTGGCATGGTGAACCCTAACCATAAGTTGGCAGCCTTCTTAGTAAGCATCTGTCGCCTTCCGGCACAGGATACCCGACGTTCCAACTTCTCGTGCGAGATCACTAAGCATGCTGGCGATTTCACACGCCTTCTCACTCTTCCACTAACCATCACCATCCCTCCGTCGTCTAGGGTAAGTCCTCCCACCTCTTGGTAGTCAGTAGAATTATTAGTACAATGAATATAAACTTGAAAGGAACGTTATCAATGAGTAAAAAGTAGCATGTAGTTCTTTGTGCAGCGTGCAAGCCGCATGGACTTTGTATTTGCGGATGCATGCAATGCGTCTTCAATGCGTGTGGCTTGTAGCTCGTGTCATTTTACTACATTTATGACTTCATATAAAAATTGATGTACTAATTATACATGTCCAACAGAGCACGAGGCGCTGGATCTGCTAGGGCGGGCAGGAGAGCAGAAATCATCACAAATGACTAGCTATAGGCTAACCGGATAAACCTTCATTTACGGATGAGGACCGACCGTAGTATGGCTATTCACCATTTTCCTTGGCAGGATATCTTGTTTCTACTATCAGCGACATCAAAAATGTGTGTCTAGGTCTAGGTAACCCCTTCAAACACTGTCGTTGATGCTCTCATCGATCGCAAGGTCCGTGATCCCGAGATATCAAGCACTTGCCATTTGAGGTTATAGAGAAGGATGGCAAACCAGCACTATATCTCAAACATAAAAGACTTTGCAAGTCTTCGTACAATAAAGCCTCAACCCTTTTAGACTGCCGAAGGAATTAGCTCTATCTCTCGCCACCCCCAGTAAGTCCCTATCTCTCTGTTAGTCAGTTTAATAATTAATGCGATGAATATCAGTCACGATACAGTGCCAAGTAGCAGGGTCGGAACCCAGTAAGCATTGGCAAGGAAGAAGGAGAAGAGCACGGTTTGTTGAATATGTTCACAAATTTCATGCTGCTCACATTTGTTCTGTTAGACAATACATAAAGTGATATATCAACCAGGATGTGAAACATTTGTGTATGTATAATAACCTCATGCTGATCCAGATAATAGTCTTGTGTCCCATATGGTATTTGATATATTGGATGTCATCCGAGGTTATGATGACTCTAGTTGTGTATGTCGCCACCCACTTGAAGTTCATGGCAGTGTGTAAGATAAGGTAAATTATCTCCTGTCACATCATCATTCCAACTTAATTCCGCTTTAGAGGTTTGTACGAGTATTATGTCCTGGCTTCATGTTTAATCATATTAATTCCTCACAATTCACAGCGCTTTGTATTTGTACCATGATACAAAGTGCTGAATCACCCAACTCCCATAATGGCCCAGGGTGGTGGCAGGTGGCAGGTGGCACGTAACCAGGCACAGGCAGCGCCTCGTCCTCCAGCTAGGCGCAGAGTTGCGCCACACAACCTTCCCGATTCTCCTTGTTCTGGAGAAGAATTCGACTTCACTGGTGTGGATGGACAGTCTAGTGATGATGATGGAATACAGCAGGATGAACACGCTCTATGACCTGTTAGTCCTGCTAGCGTCGAGCCTGTGGCTGGCTCTGCTGCATCCACTAGGCCTGTCACACCCTCCGCCCAAGCCTCAGAGCGTCCAGCCAGCCGAACAGCTTCCGACATTGATTTCTTCTTTAAATGAGGTTCCAAGGCTGAACTGATATCTAGTTCTGAATGCAATGCGTGCAAGTACGTAGCCTTTCATTTAGTACAAGTTTACAATGCACTGATAATGAATCTCCTTATTCAGAGACAAGGGAGTCTTAGGTCCCAAGACCAGTACCTTCTCACTGTTTACCTCAAACAGTACATTACGCAAACACCTCCTAAGCCAACACAAGGATTTCTATCTTCATAAATGCCGGGAGATGCAGTGGAAAACCAATGTGCTCGAGAGCGAAACTAGAACACAGTCCACATGTGAAGTGCAACGTTCTCCATTTTCCCAGCAAGCGTTTCTACAGCATCTCCTAAACTTTATCATTGCGGATAATCAGGTGGGTAAAGTGCACTTTCAATGCCTGCTATAAGCCTAACCTTCTTTGTAGTCTATATATGTCATTGAATGTCCAGAATTTCGACAGCTTCTCCTACTCTTATGTGAGGATCTCCAGGACAAAGACATTCCTCACCGAACAAAGATTCGAGAGTCCATTATCAAGGCTTGGGATGCGTATTTCAAAGTCCTGAAACAGGAACTGGTGGTATGTCATTTCAGTTGCCCTCTACATTTTCCGCTTCAACAATCACTCTAGGAATCACCAGGGAAAATATTGTTCACAGCAAATATTTGGTCAACCAAAGCTCGGTACCCATACCTCGCTATCACAGGACATTGGATTCACAGAGATATGCCTACAAACAGCCTCCAGCTGCACGCAGCACTAATTGCATTTCACCGTCTTCGAGGAAGTCACAATGGGGCCTGCATTGCAAGGATCGTCCTCCATCTGTTGGATCGTGTTGGGGTCACTGTCAAGGCATGTAGAGATTTTATCTATTTTCCTTTTCTAATCTACACACAATTACACAGGGAGGCCATTGGACCCTCGATAATGCCTCGCCCAATATAACATTCCTCAAAGAATACAAGACCCTTGTGCATGCTCATGATATTCCTTTCTGTCACAAAGACAATCATATACGATGCTTCCCACATGTTATCAATATATGTTCCACCCACATCATCGAGGCTTTTACCAACACTGCTCTGGTAGATGATTCAGGGGGATTTATTGCATCCACAGCTTACCCTCTGAGTGATCCCGATTCCCAGACCTATGAAGAAGCAGTTGCCCACGACCCAATTGCACTGTGCCGAAGTACTGTATGTGCGATATGTGTCTCCAGTGAACGCCGTGACCATCTTGCAGACATAATACAGGACGGAAATGATAGAGAATGGTTCAAGGCACCTGAGGATCCTACCCAAACTATACAGGTCAAGGCACTCCAACTTGTACATGATATGAAGGTTCGATGGGATTCCCTCTATTACATGATCAACAGGTTTTGTAAATTATGCCCAGTATGTCAACCTCATTCATTATTTATGATGCATATACTTATTCATCATAAAAATTAGGCCATTGAGCATTTCATTTCTTCTCCTGTCAACAGGGAGCTTGCAAAACTTCAGATGACTTTTATGGAATGGAGTGTGCTCCAGGATTTCGAGATAATATTGAGTGTGCATCTTTAATGTCAATACTAAGCGAAAGTTAATTATTCTACTTAGATTCCCCACCAAGTGCAACAAATCATGTCAAGGGAATGCACTCCCGTTTTATCGGGCGCAATCCCTGCCTTCGAGATGTTTATGACGGCATAGGAGCAGCTTGGACAAAAACACCCCCACATGTCACGATGGACAAAAATCAGCATCGAGTGGGCAGCAAAGTATTACACAAAGATGGATGATACACGTGCCTACATCATTGCCATGTGTGAGTTGAATTTTGGATTTATGTCATTTAATAACTGACACAACCAGTTCTCGATCCCTCGGTACGATTGTCGTGGATTCGAAAACACTGGGAGTCTCACTATGTTACAAAGGTGATCAAGATAATAAAGGATGTTGTATGTGTTTCCCTATTAGTCTCAGCGGCCAGCAAAGTAATGTATTTGGTTGGCAGATGCGTGAATATCATGCTCGTCTTCACAATCAGCCTCAACTTCTTGATACAGCAGCTCCACAGTGCAAGGAGAGAACCTGGCACGATTTAGCCAACCAATATGGACTCGATGATATGATGAATGTTTCACGCGCTCAGTCAGCCGAAGGATTTGAAGAAGAGTTTGAGTCATATGCTGATGGGCCTCTTGCACCACCTGGCACAGACCTTGTAGTGTTTTGGGGGGTAAGTACATCACTGCTCCTATGCTTCGTACACCAGCATTATTTTTCATTCCAGATGAGCGAAAAAATTCATCCAACATTGTTTGCCATTGCGTTGGATTATCTACCAATTCAAGCTTCAGCTGTTCCTTGCGAGCATGTTTTTCATCCAGTGCCAAAACAGATATGAAGCAGCGTAATCGAATACATCCAGTTTTAATAGAAGCACTCCAAATGTTGAAGTTTTCCCTTAAGCAGCAAAGGCTAGACTTTATGGAGGGATGGGCCATCACAGAATATGAACTGGTAGATGATGTGGATGACGCAGCAGATCTTTTAGAACATCTTACTTCAGGGATTGATGGGGACAATATTGACGAGGTAATACATGCACTTGGACAGGATGATGATGATTGATACCTGACCAAATTTTCTGGTATTACTATCTATAATACCCAAATACAATTTTCTCAATCCCTGGTGCATATTTACGAAAGTGTTCCAGTTGGCTGTTATTTGTCAGCTATAACCGGTTTGAACCACTGGCTAAGCCGAGCCGAGCTGGATCTGATCGACTTTCTAGCCATCACAAACTGTAGTCGGCAAAAGCCGTGGCTTTGTTGAACCGGTGTTGGTCGTTTGCCGCTCCCACTGGTGGGGAAAAACAACAAACTGATTGATCGAGGGGGTTGTTAGCTCAAAGGGTCTCGGTTACTCCCTTCAATGAATGTGCGCGACGTGCGACGCATAAGTGCGACTGGTTCTGGTCGGTGGTGTAGTCGATTAGCGTAGTTAGCGCGATAGGGCTGGGGATGTGCGATCAAGTTTGACGGGTTATAATACGTAGCTGGGTCGTCGGGTCGACCGTTCTCTAACGAGGATGTTGGTGCTGCACGGATCGCAGCAGTCGCAAAGGGGCGTAGTCGTAATGGGTGATAGTGTCGAAGGCTTTCTTTGAGCTGTTTACTCTGAACTAGTACTGAACTGTGGTCGAAAG
>QFEU01005987.1:0-10925 GCA_003316345.1 Tricholoma terreum | reverse complement strand
CGACTGATCAGGTTTCACCAGGTTTTGGAACTCTCCGAAACCTGTTCCCAGCCTAACCTAGCCTAACCTAACCAGTTACCGAAAAGGCCCTAAGCGAGTGAGAGCAGTAATACATCTAACAACAACCGCAGAACGAGGAAATTTAGTGGAGGGTCGTATGGGCATATATCTGACAATGTATCAAGGTGACATGAGATACATATCCAGATCCAGATGAAGGAAATGGCAAGAGCAAGGAAGCAAAATTAGTTGCTCCTGTGTCGTAGTGTCCGGATTAAAGAAAAGAGCGAGATGGATACAACCGAATGGGCCATGAACTCTACAGCTTCTTAAGATTATGCCACAGCGGTGTCTGCATGTGCAGAGCATTCTGCAGAAAGTGTTCAACAACCAGCGATCAGAGTAACAATAGATCTACCTCCATGCTATATTTGCCCTATGAACGCAACAGTGGTAACATTAGTTCATACACATGGCAGATCGACAAAGGGTCACACCTTCCGACCCAAAGGACCAAATACTAGATATTTACCTGTAAAAAATGGGGTGAGGGAGGGTGATCATCAACGCTAGCACCACATACCTCTGACTTGGAGAGCACCAGCTCAAAAGTCCTTCACAGCGTCCACTTTCTCCCGACCCAGTTCATGATCTACATTCCCAAATCAAAATCAATCAGGATTGCCTTGCTCAACCACACAACAGCTGATACTCATGAGTATGAGTCATAATACACCAAGTGATGACCCAGCTCTGTCCTAGGAAGGGAGTCTGTGAGTCTGTGAAAGGAAAGGTGTCACTGTGTGGGGGAGAGGGGGAGTGTGTAAGTGTGTGGAAGGAGAAGAGGGGGGGTGAGTGTGTGAGTGTGTGAGTGTGAAATGGGGGAGGGGGGGAATGTGTGACTGAAAGAGGGGAAGGGGTATGTGTGTGCAAGGGGGAAGGGTGTGATTGTGTGAAAGGGGAGAGGGGGGAGGGGAAGTATGGAACAGGGGATAAGGAGCAAGGAGTATGATGATGGCATTTGCATCAAGTGTTCAAGACATACTAAATTTTCAAGTAATATTATATTTGAAACTATGTACATGCATTACACAATGCAAGAAAAAGGTGACATGCTATGTGCATTGATGTGTGGAGCATGGTGTCCCCCTCGCATGCCCGTACCACTCACATAACACCCCTTTTCACCCCATGAGCAATTGCTTGTGGTGGCAGTTGGGGGTGCTTCATGGAGTGGGCATTGTTGTCTCCCTCTGCACCTGTGAACCACCCTACAAGCAGATGCTCGTGGGCATGGGTCTGGTGCCACTTTATGCCCCCTCCCTCCCTCTTTCCTGTCATTCCCATGCACTTGCACCTGGTATCCACCCTGTGAGCAGTTGCTCATGGTGGTGGTGTGGGGTGCTGGTTGTTGTTGGTCTTTATGGGCGTCCCCTCGCCCCTCCTCATCCCCCTTCCATTTCCCCATCTCCCTTGCACACCCATACCTCTCACATAGCACCCCTTTCCACCCCACAAGCAATTGCTCATGGCAGCAGTTGGGGGGTGCTTCGTGGCAGAGCTTTACACTCTCCCACCATTCCTGGTGGATTCCTGATTCATTTCTATTATTCCCAGTCCATTCCCAGTTCATTCCTGGGATTCCTGGTTGAGTCCTGGTCCATTCCTGGTCCATTCCTGGTCCATTCCTGGTCATTCTGAGTGGACTTCAACAACCAAAGGTCAGCAAGACTTCATGAGAATTTCACCAAGTGCCTACAAAATAATGTAGTCTGAGCAGGGTTTGAACCCAGGACCTTGGCATCATGAATCACATGACCAACAAGTGTGCTCAACCAACTGAGCCATAGGAGAACTTCTAGTTACTAACATAAAGTTTTATTTATGACATAAAATTACATTTATAGATATTACACCTCCCCCCCACACAATTGTCATGGGGGGGCCTACATTTATTTATATGCATAAAAATTATACCCCCCTTGTGTTTGGCACCCAAACACGAGGGGCAACAATATGTGTTATTTAAATTTAAATTAAAAACAAAAGTAAATTAAAAGAACCCTCCCCACACAAATTGCAGGCGAGGGGGCAGGGCAGGGGCACAGCCCTGCTGTCCTGGGTCTGTTGTCCTGTTCTGTTGTCCCTGCCCACCTTTCTCGCTGTCCCCCTTGCTCTCCCCCCTACCCTGTGACCTGTCCCTGCCATCCCCATCCCTATCTCCACCCTGCAAGCAGTTGCTCACAGCGGCGGTTGGAGGTGCTGTGGTGGTGGTGCCTTCATCGCCTCGCTGATGGTACTCAGCCAGGAAAACCAAACCAAACACCTAAATGCATTCATTCAGTACTACACAAGCTGGAGGAAGGGTGTGAGGTGCTAGAACGTCTATCACAGATGCTGACAATGGTGCGCAATGGCAGCAGGATGAGTGCGAAGGTGTTTACGATAGTCTGATGATGGTTGCATGAGCCCAATACGTGCTTGTGATGGTCAAACACTGGATGCGCTGGATATCGTGAATCAGTAATGATATAATAGATGCGACAATGGTTGACGATAATGATGAAGGTGCTGCAAAGATAGATATGATGATATACGATATGATAGTGAGTTACAAATATGCATGACAAAGTTCGTGATTGTTTTGCAAAACTTCGGACTAATCGAGAGATGATCCTCGGGTTAGACTCTTAGATCTAGAGATGATCAGAGTCGAGACAAATTCTTGTTGCTACTAAGTAGATACTACAGACTTTTATATGTTTTTAGAATGAAAAATACCAAAAGGGAATAAGGTCATGAGACCTTAGATGTATATCAAAATGTATCAGAACAATAAAGAACCATAAGCAAGGATAAAACATAAGGAAAACGAACTAAGATGAAACAGAAATGTTTTATTGTCGTAATTTCGGAGCATCAAATGGAGCACATCGTGACTTCTCAAGACGCCGTTGTCCCTGCACGAATACATCCAAAACGGTGGCCACGAGTGTGATAGTGTGCCTCAAAAGGGGTAGATAACCATTGGAAGATCAGTTTGAAGGGGGCGAAACATAGCTGAACGCGCTTGAAGTCGTACGATAAGCCACGATGTAGGTCAAGGCAGTCCGATGTTGGTCGGAGAACGATCGGGGATGCAAAAGCGTGATCGGATGATGTTCGGGCGACACATTAGGTCGAGGGAGGTGCTGTTGAGTGTCCGATGTGTACTGATCCAGAGCTTAGGCTAACAGGTGACCATATCATTCTCCCCCTTACTGAAATCCTGACTGTCCCAGTCAGCCGGGTATGTCATGTGCTGATCGCGATCACGAGACCATGTTGAAAAAAACTTTTTAAGGCCCGATCGTTTTGTTCGTCCTTCCTCTACCTACCCACTCTCTTCGCTACAAACACTCGGATATGTCTCAACTACTCGCGGAACTCAAATCCGGTATCCTCAACCATGCAAGGTCAATGCCCGAGGCTGGAAAGGCTGAGGATTCTGACTTCGGGGTCTGGGGCAAAGCTTTTTGTGAACAAATGGTACGTCTCGCCACTCGACTCTTCACTGGGCAATTAACGCATGCTGAACAGAGTGAATATGACAACATGGTGGACGGTCTCAGCAAGGAACGAAGCACGGGCATTCAAGTGCTCGTCGATGAAGCCTTCGTGTTGTTCATGCCTCTCGTGCAGCCCGAATGGGTATCATGGGGGGGCGAGCTCCTCTTCTCCGACCTGAAGGAAACAATTGAGAGAGAGGCATGCAAAGTGGAGGAGGTGAGGGTACGAGAGGAGGAAGAAGCAGCGGTGAAGAGAGTTCATGAGGCTGCCGAAGCTGCAGCACAGCAGGCTGCTGCAAAGCGAGCAGCCTGACTCGAATGATGATGGGTGGCCTTGGCCGAGGTGTGCAAGGCTGTCATGAACAGATTTCGCACCAAACAGATTTCAAAGGACAAGCTGAAATCGCGGAATGGAGAGTTGGAGGCCAAGGCGAGGGCAATCGCAAGGGTGGAGGCAGGCGAAGTGAACGATGAGGAGGGCGAGGATGAGGGGACAGCTATCCTCCCAGTCGTGCAGGTGCAAAAGCGGAGGATGTCGGTGGCATGAGGACAAGGACCTCGACATGAAACGGACGAAGTTCGCAGACAGCAGGCTTCTCGATTTTGAGGGCCGGATACGTGATTGTTTTCTTTCTTCAACACCATGCTAACCATGATCGCAGTGCGACCAATGTGCGAGGATCAGGTCGAGACCAATCTGCATAGTGAAGGAGGGGTCCCCGAAGTGCACAAAGTGCATCCAAGTGGTCCAAGGATGTTATTGGCAGGGAGTGTCAAGGAAGGGACTTCGGAAGGGCGACCTGGTGAGAGGGAAACAGGCAAAATGGGCCCCTTGCCTGCCCCAAGGTGCGTTACATGATCAGCAACTCCTATAAGAATAACTAACCAATCGGCCTATGATAGGACCAAAAGTGTGCATCATCGAGGACACCGTCGAGCCCAAGGTCAGACCATCACGGTCACCCGAGAGGCCGAAGAGGGATGCAAAGGGAAAGGGACGCACGGTCAAGGTCCCTGGAGTGCGTGAGATTGACGCAATGGACGACGAGTGGGCAACCCACTTCCACATCCTCTCAGAGATGTGGCTGAGGAAACGGGTGCAGTATGAGGTTCTGGTGGACGAGTTGGATGTGCTGGATAAGAAGTTGGCGGAATACAAGGTGTAAGGGGGAGGTTTTCTTTTGTATATGTTTTGTTTTTATATCCTTTTGTTTATAAAACAACTCTGTCCGTTGCTATACAAAGTAAACAATAAGCAAAAACATAACAAAGAAGAAAAATAAACAAAATAGAATGAAAGGGAATGACTCAGCAAATCATCATGGCCGAAAAACCCTTTCAAGTTGCATGACCACGTGAGATGTGATATTGTGACTTGTAAAGTACACTAAAAATATATGAAAGTGAATACGAGTAATTTGGAAATAAAGTTCAAATACTAGAAATCGGAATCGGGTTCTACGACATTGTCGTAGTGGTTGTTGTCAACGTCGGTCGTAGTCCGAAGTTCGTCAAGACGTTGGTTGGGGATATCAAGAAAGTTCGGGGGAAGGGGAATCAATCTGTGTGCAAGGTAAGGCAAGAGTTGGAAAGTGGCGATGGGATGGTGGAAGACCGTTCTGTCGAGTTCGCAAATAATGTATGTTCCTCCGTAGTTGTGTTCGATCATGACAAGAGGCCTGAGATATCGAGGTCGCATCTTGCAATTGAGGGACTTCTCGATCTTCGTATTCCACAGGAGGACTAAATCACCTCACTCGAAGTTGTAGTCTCTGATAGTACACCTATGAATTTGTTCAAAGTGTTTTGCAGCATCGAGGCGAGCCAAATAAACTCTTGAGTATAATGTGTGATCGTTTCTGTAGTGCAATCGCTTGTCGGGCGATAAGGTCGGTAGAGGATAGAATGGAATCGGGTGGAGGTTGAAGATAGGTCGCTTCAGAAATGTCGAGAGGTATGAGGGGGTGTGAACCAGTGACTGCGAAGTAGGGCGAGCAACTCATGCGTTTGTGAGCCGTAACGTGTTCAGCCCAAAATACTGTATGAACACTGATGGACCACTTAGCTTGTTTTCCGTTGACAGCTTTGAAGAGTGATTGGCAAATGTTGAAGTGGGCTCACTCAACGAGGCCATTGGTGCACGAGTTGTACCTGCTAATCCGAATGTGTCGAATGTTGTAGCGTTTGGCGAGATACTCCATTGCAGCTAGAAAGGCTGTCCCATTGTCAGTTATGATCTTGGATAGGGAGCCCCAATGGCAGATAATGTCTTCGAAGATCCAATCACCCAAGGTGGTTGCAGATTCAGTGCGAAGCTTCTGAAATTTGGGGTAGTACGTCAGCGAGCATTGGCCTTGTACAATGTAGTGGAATCTGCCCGATGGAGGCATGTGCATCGTATTGATGTAGACTTTGGCAAATAATGGAGCAGGCGTGGCAACTGTCAGGGGAATGCGGACCTTGCATGTCTGTCAAATCTGGCAGTAGTGGCATGTGCGAATATACCAGGCGATATCAGCCTTCATGTTTGGCCACCAAAATCGGAGTGTGACGTGGGACTTCGTAGCAAACACCATCTTGTGCCCAATGTTGTTGTGGGCTGCACAAATGATCTCGAGATGAGATTTGGGATCAGCTACAATATTGTGGGCACCATAGGAATCCTTGCACCATAATCGTCCTGAGTTGATGAAGAACTCCGTATAGTATCACATGAACGAAGTGTACTTGGAATTGGTGAGATCGGAAGGGCGTGTCAGGTCGTTGAGCCATTTGCATACACAAAGTAGCTTTGCGTCGTCATTCTTTGCAGTGTTGGATCGAGGAACATCATTGTAGGAGACATCCTCCCCCTTACTGAGATCTGAAGAGAGGGTGAATGTTGGATGCAAGTCGGCAGAGAGGAGGAAGTGTGTCAATATCGGATTGATCTGGTGTATAAAACCGTGTAGTCTGTCTATCCAATCTCCAAAATCTTCTTCGTCATCTAAAGCCGAATCTTCGTCTTGGGGTGGTTGGCGTGAAAGGCCATTGGGCCCATGGTGAGTACCAGCTACGTGAACGAGGGTGAAGTGGAAGGTGAGGATAGAGACGATCCAATGATTGATTGAGGCGCTGGGTGCGATGTCGGGATTCGACAACATTCCCTTGATATATCAGGTGTTGACTTTGATGATTAGGTTTCAGATGCCTATGAGGTAGAGTTGAAATGCGCCAAGAGCACGATATAAGCCATAGAGTTCGAGCTTTGGCTGTGAGAAATGCGATTCACGTTCATTGAGGGTGATGGAGCCGAATCGGCTGTAATAACGTCTTCGAGGATTGTCGGGGTCACATTGTGATAAGAAGAAGCCCACTGCAATGTGGGAGGTGTCGACAGAGAGAATGACGGGGGCATCTGATGTGTAGTCGATGGCACGAATTGCGGGTGAGTCGATGAGGGCTTGCTTGAGATCCTCTTGGGCGGCTATCTGGTCGGGCCCAAAAGCAAAGGGCACATCCTTGTGCGTGAGATTGATGAGAGCTGCAGCTTGCTTGGCGAAGTTTCTAATGAATATCCAACATACGCCGATCGTGCCTAAGAACACCTTGACTTCGGTGAGAGTCCGACATGGACCCCATTTGCTGATGGCGTGAATGCGAGTCAGATTGGCCATACGACCTTCGATGTTGCAGCAATATTCTAGAACGATGATTTCAGGGATGCATAGGAATAGTTTAGGACCCGAGAACATCCCACCGCAATACTTCATGTGTTGGATGACTCGATTGAGGTTCTCGAAATGTTCCCATACAAAGTGACAAATGGCGGGGTTCTGTGGTATCGTTTTGAAAGATCCGCTAATGGTACAATATTCTGACTTTGGTCCTTTTACTGGTGTGTTGTCGATATAGGGGATCATGATATGAGGGATTTTGGGCTGTAGAATATATGTGACGTCATTGTGGAGAATGGGTACCAAATTCATCCAACCCATCAGTAAGGTGACAATGCAGAGCACGACAAAGGGTGTCTGAAAGGTAGTGAGATCACGCAATGACTCTGTGACCTTCTGCTCATCGAACGCTACATAGAGGTCAAGCATGCCACCACACGTGTGTCCACCAAACTGCTTGGCGATATGCTCAGGGATCGGTACGATGCCTGAGTGTTGGATAGTGACTTTGTTGAGAGGTTCGAGACTGTGTATGGTGTGAAGCGATTTTCTGTCCTTCTTCATGACACAAAACCATCGTGAATGGTAGGACAAATTCGATGGTTCATAGACTCCTGCTTCGATCTTCTTCTTCAGCATTGCGCAGACTTCTTCATAGATACCAGGGGGAATCGGAATGTTGCACTGGACCCAGGGTGTGTGAGGGATAACAGGAAATTCAATTTGGGGAAAGAAATCGGAATGGAAGCTTCCTCGTTTGTTTTCGTTCCATGCGAATGTGGTTTCATGATTTCGGATAAAGTCGTGCATGAGGGTGCGTTCTGTGGGCCAAAGAAAATCGCCTGGATGATTCTTGTCGATGATTGCCTTTCATTCAAGACTGTAGCAAGAGGTAGGTGAGAATGACGGAGGATGGGGGTTTAACAGAGGCATGTTCTCAAGTGGATCACCGATAATTTTACGAATGATCCGAAAGCGATCGGGAAGCTTGGCTATGACTGGCTGAACTTTCTGTGCAACGGGCTTGTACTTCTTCGTGACAGCTAGTGTCGGATAGGTAGAGTCGAGTGTTGTTACAGGGAAATTGGGAGAGGTTGGCGGGGAGGTTTTCATAGGGACAAACACCATCGAGGTGTCCTTTGGAATGTGGAACTGGTTGCATGCTGAAAGATAAAGATTCGAAATAATAGCGGCTTCAGAAACAGGCGAGGACTCGAGTTTGGGAATGATTGCAGTGCGTTCAATATAAATAGAAGAGTCGGTAGAGTCGAAGGTAATGATACAGGCGCACTGATTAGCTTCCGAAATCTTGTCCTATAATCATGAAAAACCTTGCGACGACAATGTGATCGAGGGATAGTGGGGATGGTGGCAGATTGGGTTGAATTAGGATTGCGGGTTGTGATTGTTTGTGCTTCATTGCAATAGTTTCATATGACGCTTTCTGTCAAAATGTTGAAAGGTCAGCCGAGGAGTACATCATAGGTGGGGTCTCGAATTATGTGGATCTGCATGTGTTGAGAGGTACGTAGTGCCGTACCTCGGCAAGCGGAGAGCCGAGGCTCAACCTGACTCTGAGACATTAGTGTAAAATATATATTTCCACCATACATAAATGATGTAGATAACTAACTGCTTGCCTGCGCCCCATCTCTCGCTGCCTAAGACATCCTACTTACTTTGAGTATTCGCCCTTGCGTACTTTTGCATTCACACCGCGCATCATGCGTGCATCCCTATTCACATCCTTAACAGGTTATGGGCCCTGGTTGCCCATTCTAGGCACATTATTATCCAATCACAGTATTACTAAGCACCCTCACGACAACCGAACTATTTACAATACATGATGACTGGGAGAATGCCAAGCCCAATTAATATTGACGCATCCAGCATCTTGACTCAACTCTCGACTCCCACAGTAATTGAGCCGGGCATCAATATAGGTGCAGTATCTACTTATAAAATAGAATCCCTCAAAGACGACAACTGGGTCGCGTGGAGTAGCCACATGAATACTATATTAAAGTTTCAGTCTGCATATGGCCATGTCCAGGGGACTGTACCAAAGCCCGATGATCCGGCACAACTCCAAAAATGGGAGCAACAAGACCTGTTAGCTCAGATCTTGATTCATAATAATACAAGTGATGAGCAAATGGTCCACATCAATCAAGACTCCATTATGATGGCTGCCCAAATGTGGCAAAGCTTATGCGCGGTCCACAAGCTGCGTGGGCAGAGCGGGATCACAACCACCAAGCATACCTTCTATGGCACACGAGTCTCTGATGATGTAAACTGTGGTGATCCGGGGCAATGCCCCAATGTTTATAATTGTTTAATCTACTCGCTATCGTCTTGACTCGCACCTACATAAGCGCGAGTCCTAGTATATATCTAGGATCTTTTTACTACTTGTCATCGACACACGCAATATACGTTAATCGTGTTTAGTGTCGTGTGACCCTCAAGTAGAAGGATCTCCCCGACTCACTACACTTTTTTAAACACTCAAACTCGTATAAAAGTTTAAGCTCGACTTCGCCCCATCAGCGAACATCACAACAACGTCAATAGACTTCTCCCGCGACGGGAAGCTTCCTATCGCGATCCGCAAGGAACACAAATCCGAGCACGTACAAATCCGCTGCATGGACTCTGAAAAATCCACAACAGAGTTTTCAACCTTTTTGCTTCCCATTGCTGACCAGGAAAATCAACAACCTTCGCCATGGGTAGGCAAAAAACCCGACAGAACACCGCGAACAATCACCACCCGATTCCCACCCCTCTCGAAGTGCAAACCAGCGCTTCGAGAACCAGTACCTCGCCTAGGAGGACTATTCAGTCGCTCGAAGCGCATACAGTCGCTTCGAGACCAATAGCCTCGACGGCACTCAGAGTTCACAGCCGACGCGTGCCCACCAAGGGCTACGACAGCGACAGCAGATCCAATGGATCTGCGTCGCCAGCAGGTAGCCGCGAAGGTGGTAGTCGCAGCCCAGATAAAAATCTGGGACAAAGGTTACTATCCCCTCTGGAGGCAATACCTCCAGAGCTACCGCCTGTGAATTCACCTGGGCTCAGTCGGGATCATAATGCTCCCCGATTGAATTCCGCCCAGTGGCCTGAAATTCAGAGTTCATCAGCGTCCTTGATGCCGATGTCTGAAGGTGCCAGAGCAAGGCGATGAGAGGAGAAGAAGGTACTCGAGGAACAACCTTGAGTTGGGGAAGAAAACGGAGTAAATGCAATGGAGGATTATTTACAGTTCGTCCACGAAATCTGTGAACTCCATTGCCAAGATGCGGCGAATTTCAATTCCGCATCACTGCAGCGACAACTCAAGGAGTTGTCGGACAGCTTCACGAGCAGACATCAGCTGACATCTGCTCCAACCCCCATTCCCCTCACTCCCAATTCTCCTCCACCAAGGCAGATGGAGAGAAACCTCCGTAAGAAAGTGCCTTCCGAACAACCAGAAGAATCAAATTCTCGACACGGCACCCCACGTCGAGGATCTACTGAGTTACCGAACCCTGTACCTCCCAAAAAGAGGGTACACTATGATGCCATCAATAGGATTGCTTTACAACGATTTCGAGACGGCGAAATCAGTGAAGGAAGGCACACTAATCTCCCTGACCAGGGGATTAGTGTAGTGCTGTTAAGCGGGGGGTGTTGAACTAAGACCTCACGCGGTACAAGTGCGACCGAC
>QFEU01005985.1:0-10162 GCA_003316345.1 Tricholoma terreum | reverse complement strand
AATTCCAACTGGTCTCCTGCATTCTTCGCCGCACAAACTCAGTGACATCGCTTCAATGGACTTAACACCACCGGTGACCGTGCCGAATTAGTCTTGCCTTGAACTCCGGAGCGCACGTCAATCCCTCGCAGTACAAGGGGGCACCTTGACAGCGAAGCTATGCTTCATGCCGGGTAGCCGAGAAACACCTCAGCTCCACTGAGTCTGCCCTATGACGAGTCCACTCGCGCACTGAAATTTGAATCAGCGATCCTTGAAGCTTGAAGCTTAGCTTGACCTATGACGAGTCCACTGGCGCTGAAGCTAAGCCTGACTTGGACTTAGAGGGACTCAGTACCCCTGAGTGATCTCATCCAGGCCCTGAGTCCTTGGGACACCCTTGGCATGATGGGCATTCACTGTAGGAAGTCTCATCTGGTGCTTGTTACCGACTGTTGCGGACATCTGTATGGTTACATTGCATGACAAGGTCACTGCCCGTGTTCGTCGCTGCCCCGAGATGACTTGTAGCGGTCATCCTTTTGACAGCTCTAGCCGTCATGCGACTCGACTCTTGCCTTACTTTAGTGATTGCCGAAATAGTTCGTCATCTAGTTTTACCACTGGTTTCGCCGCATCTACTTTATCATGCATGAGGTATAGAGTACTCACCCTGCTTCCTCATCGCATTCCACTGATCCCAATGTTACGTCAAGTATTCCTTGCATTCATATTTATACTCCCCTCCATTCAATCCGGGTACCCAGAGGGGTTGACAGTGCACACTGCCGAGGGAGATGTTTTGGGTACCCTCATAGCACCCACCGTCCGCCGCTTCCTCGGTATCCCGTACGCCGTTGCAAACCGGTGGGAAGCACCTCAGAAGCCCCCAATACGAAATGCGCCCTTCAATGCGACTAAGTTCGGTGACTCTTGTCCTCAGGCTCTGGCTCTACCTCCAGGCGGTGATCAGGTTCTGGGAGTGGGACCTGCGGGTAATATTAATGCACCAGAGTCAGAGGAGTGTCTGAATGTCAATATTTGGGCTCCAAGTATAAGAAGGAAACAAGGCACGGCTGTGATGATTTGGATATATGGTGGTAGATTCCTGTTTGGAACGGTACGTTGTTAACGTACCATTGTTTCCAAGATACCATGATAGGCTTATCATCTTTTCAGAGTAATACACCTTCGTATGATGGACAATATCTCGTCAGAGATCACGCTGATGTGCTCGTTGCCTCATTCAATTATCGAACAAACATCTTCGGCCAACCCGGAGCGCCGCAGCTGTCTGTCAATGGGAGTCAGACCCAAAATTTCGGTCTACTTGACATAGATGCTGCTGTGAAATGGGTGTACGAAAACATTGCAGCTTTCGGCGGTGATCCTGAACGCATCACCCTGTTTGGCCAGAGCGCAGGCGCTACGGCGACTGATGCTTACAGTTACATGCATCCAGATGACAACATTGTGAAAGGTAAGCAGCACTTTCAACTTTCCGATCCAACGGATGTTGATCATTGAGTGGCAGGTGTCATACAACAATCTGGAAAGTAAGCTCAAGCTCCATGGTTCTCTGTATTGTGTGTATGTGAAATATTTGTTGTAGTCTCGGAATTATTGACATTGTCGCTCCAATGGATTCTAAGAACTGGAATCTGGTTTCTAATGCAGTTGGCTGCGGAACTGGTTCGTCCTACCTTCCAATATCTGCTTTAGCACTCCTAATTAAATTTCCTCTAGTGTCCGACGCCGCACAAATGAATTGTATGGAAAACATACCTTACAGAACACTGAAGGAGGCAGTGATTGCCACTGGAGCATCTTTCCTGGTCTTGATTGATGGTAGGTCTTTTCATATTTTCGTACATCTAAGCGCCTGTAATGATCTCTTCCTAGACATCACTGTCTTTTCAGGCTTGGATGCTCGTGCTTCCGCGGGCGACTTTCTCCGTGTGCCGCTCCTTGCTGGAAGCACCCAACACGAAGCAGACATTATCCTCGTCGCACAGCAGCTATTTACTCCAGGATATGCGATGCCAATACTCACGGAGGTGTTGAGTGATATCTACACACAGGCAAGTCTATCGTGGATGTCGCAAGATGGACTCTCATCTTCATCATCCCCAGATTGCATACACCTGTCCAACGGCCAAAACAGTGAGAGATCGCATAGACGCTGGTGTGCGAACATGGCGCTACCAATACCAGGGTAGGGTCTCTCTAGCACATTGTTCTCTCCTTTCCTCGGACTTAGCAGTTGACAACCGTAACAACAGGTGTCTTCCCTGACCTCTCCATCCGCCCCGATCTCCGCGCCTATCATTTATCTGACGTCCCGCTTGTCTTTGGTGCCTTTTACGACTTCTACAATGTCAGCGGGACAAATAACGGAGTCAAGTCGACAGCACCGCCTCCAACGACTGACGAACTCGCACTCTCCGGGTACATGCAGAGTGCCTGGGTGGCATTTGCGCGGGACCCTGCTAAGGGGCTCCTCGACTTTGGCTGGCCGATGTATAATGCTGACCCAATGTCGAATGTGACGACGCTCGTGGAGCTTGGCGGGTTCTATAACCGAACGGGAGCAAGTTTTACGAACGGGAGATTATTGGACTTTACATGTGGTGCGCAAGACGTTTTGCTGGACGTCCAGGGGAAGTTATCTACGTTGCTGAATAACGCAAGTGTTTTTATGCCTTAGTAAGGTGCTTGCGACTTGGCCTTGACTTTGTATAGTAGTATTCCGCATCGAATGGTCAGCTTCCCTTGATTCTGTTCTCCCAATCTTGCGCTGGATATATTGCGCGGAGCTGTCTTTCCATTCAGCTTGCTCGAAATGAAGAGTCGGGCATCCAAAAACTGGTCTGAGTCATGATACTTCCTTCCCGTCTTGACACACAAAGCACGTTCTTACGGTTTCGAAGCAGGGCACAGGAACTGCTGGGCGCCAGCAAGCTCTAGAATGGGTCGTTACATCACGGTGAACAGATTCCTCGAGCATGTCATCAGACATACAGATTTGAGTTATTGACCTGTATCATTGGGGTTTAGTTGCGTATATACCCTGATTGGGGTGTGGAGAATCTAGACCCGAGACTGCCAAATTTCGCATGTACAGGAAGTTGCAAGCGAGGATTCTCCGCCGGACACCATATCAGTCAAGCGGCTGTTCTCTCCCACAGATTCTCGGGACTAGTGGTCTGATGGAGTTATTCAGCGAGATTGAAGCTTGTAAATACCCGAAATACAGGTCTAGGGAAAGGAAAGGGGAATTCTACTTAGCACGTCACTTCACAGCAGTTCGAAAATTACGCGAATAGTAGGATGCAAAGAAAGTAACTTGGGGGTATCGTGTTGTGGTATAAGAGATCGTCGATCGGGCAGGGCTATGAGGAACTACTGTCATCCGAGTCAACGTCCATGTCATCCGTGCTTTGAGAATCCGGAGAGGAAGAGCGCACAGAACGCCCTGGGTTAGTCTTCATAAGAAGGCGACCAAATGGGTTATTAGATTTGTACGGAGAGGTATACGGGTTGGATGAGGTGGGAATTGGGGACGGGTCAGTGTCCCGCCGAGGAGGAGGATGGGGCGTTGATTTCATCGGGATGGGTGGGGTTCTCGCACCAGACATACCCCTAATTGCCATGGCCTTCGCCTTCGCCTTCGTAGTTACAGAGCCACGAAAAGAAGCTTGGGGCTGGAACTGGTGCATCGGTCCTAGTGCCTGCTCTATCTGTTTCATAATCGCTGCCTCATGCGTGGCGCTCAGTTCTTTGTGATTATTTCGAGCTTGAACACGACGGAGACCTTCAATGGATGCTGAGGAAAGTCACGGCATCAGTAAAGTATACAGCAATCAGTAGGCGTCTAATTAACGGACCATATGGCTCATGTTGAGCGTCCACTGACACTGTGTTATAGAATTATTAATGCTCTCAGGTTTTCTGACAGCTGCGTAGAACGGGCTTACTTTCGACGAAAGTGCGGACGGAAGAATCATTATTGGAGTCTATAACGTTCGTCGTATCTGTATTGTGCGAATTGATATGACGAATACGCTGGCTATGGTCGTAAACGGTCCAGTCGCCTTTGACGTCGGTGAATTGCCCGCCATGAACGGAGACGTCGTTCGAGCCTTGGAAGAATGGCATCAGGAACTCGAGAGATGATGGTGTGTTGAGGACAAGACGTGGGATAAAGATAGCACTGCTGGCATCATTGGGTTTTGAGCACTCTGACATGCGAGCTGTGCATGCCAAGCAGCGACTCGGAGTCAACCCATAGCCCAGAATCGGCGGCGATAACCGAACATCACAGCAATTCACAAGCGCCGGTCGTTACCTTTCAGGAAAAGCCGACGAATTGGGTGACCATAGAGCAGTAGTTCAGTTCCAGAATTATTTCCACGTGTAGTAGGTGCATCGATTATCTCCACTGAGCATGATCACCCGATCACATTTAGACGCTCATTGCTAATGCTCGCCATGTCCATAACAAAAGGCGCCTATATATTACGAAACAAGAGGCTGTCAGATCGGATGCCCAACGTTTCCACGAGAGCGGCCTCGCGACGGTTGATTAAGTACACGCACCGAAAAGAGGCACTCGAAATGGGCTTCGGTTCCCTACATTTTGGCGAAAGGTTGGCGAAAGGGTTCCCATAAGCGCGGACAGTGCTTTGTGAAGGAATCCGAGTCATAGTCCATGCTTTCGCACCGATACTGCTGTACAGAAAAAGTTCAGACTAGGAGTTCTTCAAGTTCGAAACTTGGAACGCCTGCCCATTTCAGTGACATCACCAATGACACCGTCATCCATCATCACTGAGGGTTAAACATGAGGAAACATGGCAGTGTGATGTGCGGTGCATTGGAGACAATCCGATCCGCAGCCTCAGGCTGAGCTCCTCGGAGAATGGTACTTCTGATACGCCCATACTAACGAGACGATCGCAGGAATTTAGATCTTGAGGAGAACAAAAACGTACAACTACAGATCTTCAATTAAGACCTGCCAGAGATGTCGGAGACAATTGACCATGATGCATATTCATGCCAACCGACGCGAGGCTGATCATGATGCAGTAGACGCGGAACCTTTTTAAATTTACCAGTAAACTATCTCGCCTCGGTTACGGAGTCAAGTTGGAAACCTGTTGTGAATGGCCCAAGTCTTTGCGTGCTCTATTGTTACAGACATGCAGCCAGAGGAACTAATTTGTGGTATAAGACCACCGATATCAGATAATAGTGTCAATCGAAAAAAAATAACAAAGTCACAACGTACACCCCAGATCCAGAAAGCTCTCAGAACATGTCCGGACGCTTGGGTTGTACAAGTCTAATACCCCCGGGACTGGGCTCCGGACGTGGTATACCCCCAGCGAAATCATCATCATCCGCTCCATTTCTATCCCACAGACTGATACTCTCTTCCAGGTCATCCTCCGACGCCCCAGGGTACCTCTTCCCAACACGAGACCTATCCCTCTCCTTACTCTTCTCTTTACTCTTCTCCTTCCCTCTCTCCCGCCCTTCCCGACCTCGTTCCGGATCCTTCATCAAATCCCGCTCAACGTCCCAGTCCTTCTGCAGCCGTGCATGTGCCTCTATGTCCTCTTCCCAATTCTCACTTGGGCCCGAGTCTGTGACGGAAGGGAACGACAATAATGACGTATTGCTCGGGGGTCCATCAAAAGGCGAATGTGGTGTCCCCGACATCATCGCTGCAAACCGCTGGGTCACTGTCGGAGGGGCACTCTGCACCTCATTGTCCCGCTTGATGCGTGATACAGGGAACTCCAGTGAGTGTCTACTGGTGTCTTTGGCGCTGCTGTTGTTGGATTCCTCTATGGGCTCCTCCATTATACCCAGTAGATCGATATTCCGATGGGACGAACTGGGTGGCATTCCATCCGTCGGCGGAGGCATTGATGGTAATGGTGGGTATCCGACCGTAGGGGAGCCAACCGCAACCCTACGCTCCGTGGTGTGTTTCTCGCCTGACCCTGGGATATCATATTTATACACCACATCCTCCGTGTCAAACTTGATAGTCGCACGCTTCCCTGACGGCGACGGTGATACATTCGAGTGGATGGATGAATTCGTGTCGTGGCGCGGGACGGGTGCATCGTACAACTGATGCCGTTGCATCCCATGGAAAAGGTCGGGTAGTCGGAAGTCGGTGGTCGGGAGGGCAGTGTCCCTTTCGTAAGGTGGCATGGCTCCGGGAGGTCGCAGATGACTGTGCGAGCGTCTGGTGTTCTGGCTCATATTCCGTGCGCTGCGTGCACGGATGATGCTGCCAAAGGTGCCGAACGAACCACGGAGAGCATCCATGCCTGGATCTTCAATCCCTGTGAGGGCGTTCTTCTCGTCCACCGTGTCGGTCTTTTGGCGTGCAGCTTGGAGAAGAAGGGTGGAGCGCCGGTCGAGCTTGGTGGTGGAGGAGAGTGTGGTAGGGTCAATCTTGGACATTTGGAGGATGGTGATACCAAAGCAGATGACGATAAAGCCCATGACGAGGGTTATGATAGACGTGACAGAGGCATGAAGGCCTTGGAAGAGGATCTGAGCGCGAAAGAGCAGATCAACAAAGACACAAGAAGCTTTGCAAGACTAGAACAAACTATTGTGGTGAGCATTGAGAAGAACGTAACTTTGGCGTTGTCTACTTAGTCACTGCGACATGGAGAATGCGAAAGAACTTACAAATGACATAATAAGTGGGCGTAACTGTTGCGAGCGTTCAGCAATGACTCGAAGTGAAGATACTTGGACACCTTACCCATGGCTGCGGAAGGGGGCTATCAGTCAAGATAGCGGCAGGTAAAGAAGATATATTTACCAGTATTAAACAGCGCCAGCGCCACGTTGAGGTAATATACTTCCGTTACTGCAACGACATGAGCCATGCGAGAGGTATATTACAGACCTCCACTCACGAAGCGTTACTATAACAAACACGAGCAAGAAGTACATGAACCAGTATTTGAACTGCGACTCTGGCTCAGTAAAACGAGTTGTATCACAAAGAAGACAGCGCACCTGATTATCACCTAACGCAGTCTGTACGATAGCAGCACCAAGACCGGTCGTAACACTGACACTGATCCCGCCAATCATACTACAGACGAAGATATACCACAACATACTCTGCTTCCCGTACCTGATGCGAAGGTGAGTAAGTGTGGTGCCACAGAAGGCAGTATAACATACTTTGGTGCATAATAAAAGATGATGACGAGAGAAATAGCGATGAGCACCGACGTATATACGAGAAACCCAGGAGCCAAAAAGAGCTTTTGGAATTCTCGAATCTGACCGACGGATTGCTCTTGGGGGCCTGAAAAAACGCCATGAGGGGACCATCGTTTGAAGGGCCAGACAAAACATAAGCGATACCATTAAGTGCGATGATAACTGATCCAATCTAGAGCGAGTATGGTAAGGTGACATACGTAGAACGGCGAAGGGCGACTCACAATACATAGTCCGCATCCCAACCAACCAAAGAATGTAAGTTTTTCTTTGAGGAATATTGAAGAGAGAATAGCGCAGATGACCACGGAAAGAGCGCCGAGGGGTGTCTTTTTCAGAATCGGATTAGCTCGAGGTTGCATGTGCGACCGGTGGGATGGCACATACGACTACTATAGCTTCCACGAATGCGTATGCTATGGAACAAAAAGTATGTCAAATGGCGAATGAGGTGCAGTTGACGGTGACGTTTACCAGCAAAATTACATAGTTCTCCTAGAATCATCACTACGTGAAAGATTTAGCGTGGCTCAAGAGGGGAAAGGGAGTTTGATAGCGCACTACTCATCCCCGTCCACCACATTGTCTTCGTCAAACCTTTGTGAGCCTGTGCCCACCCTTGAACATAGCCCAAACGCACTCACCGACTTGAGATACGCAACGCCTTCCCCAGCCGGTCCGCCGGCCTGCGAGCGGAGGAGACCCTTCTTCTTGAAAACGAAACTTGATCCAATGAGGAGCCCACTGACAATTGCCAGTATGATGCCGACGACCTGATTCGAAATCAGCTTCAAGCGACTAAATGATGTGATTTGTACCACCTTGAGGTTCGCGCTGGCTTGGAGGGTGGCTGTTGAGGTGGTTGCAGCTGCCGCCGTCGAGGAGACTGTGGACGTCGAGGACGTTGTGGACGACATTAATCGGGGTGGACGACGTTCACGTCCGTTGTAGGGGACCTGGCGGACGACAGTCTTCTGGTTACTGGGGGTTGGCAACTATTTCCATAAAAGGAAATCTTTTGGCAAGCTTGGGGTATTTTTACTCCAACACGCTTGTCGGCAATCACTTTCAATTGTAAGATAATCGATTCAGTCAGTCTGGCCAGGTCTCAGCAACTGACTATTCAACTCCAATTGGGCCACTAGGCTGCACTAGTGCGACGCTGTTGCAGTTATGTCGTCGGTCGATGTCAGAACTACGCACCCTGCGAACAATGATGCATGATTGGCATGACCGTGTACTGCGCACGACACAGCCTCCGGACCGACCACTGATAAAGCACTGAGACGCATTCAGAAATTCACTGGTTATATACAAATTCAATGTGGTACCACAATTCTAAGTAGTTACAATAAGAAATGGAATCCATCAGACAAACGCTACACTCGCTGGCAAGTATACCAAGCAGCCTATACAGCATGCCCAGCAGACAAGCCAAACGTCCTCGAGACCCCACTTGCGCAGGGCCATGTTCTCAGTATAACGAGTTAGCGTAGAAGTCATCGAGTGGATATGAAGGATGCGGCATTTGTAAAAATGCGAGACTCGGTCAGTTTCTATAAAATAGATCCTGATGAGTATGTTCTAAGGAAACCGAGTTGTCGGATTTGGGGTTTATATATTGTTTTTCACGTGGTCCGTGCACAGCGGTGGCCTGATTGGTCAAAAGCTGCAAACACAGCCTTCCGGCAGCGTTTCTTTTACAATTCGTAGTAGGTACATACAGGGTTACATTTACAATCTCAAGACGTACTAGCTAATATGCAATAAAACAATACAAAGGACTTACCTTTTGATTTAATCATACCCGATTTGCAGAAGGCAATCATAAATGCGTGTTATTCCACAATGACCTGACCACGAAATCTGCGAGTTTCGGGTCTCCTGCTTCAGACAATGCAGAGTTCAACTCAAACCTCACTATATCTCAGATTAGTCTTCAACGTCTACCAGAAGGACTGGCCACTCACGAGTGCGAGGAATTCCGGGTACGAGATAAAACCCATTCGAGGGTACACCCGTCACGTTGTCGACGAACACGCCGATCGTCCCGGCTGGGTGATCCATCCATGTCCAAGGCGCCACTCCTCCTTTGGCAGACAATGTAAATGTCAGGTCGGTGCTTCTGGTAACGCTGATTTCGGGATCGACGAGATTGGCGTTGGCTAGCGACGTAGGTGTAAACTGAAACGGGTGGCATCAGCTCAACTCGCAAATGAAGGGTTACATAGACATGACACTTACGTATTGTTCGTTCGTCATCATCTGATCGTCAACTTCCGCAGTCAGATTGAGGAGTAACCACACATCTCTCGCTTTTCTCCCTACAGGCAAGATCGAATACAACCCCTTCGCCTCGTAAAGTAAAACACTGTCCAGGCCGGGAATGGCGAAGTCGTATGTTTTAGTGCTCAGCGGAGCACCCGACCAATCATACCACGTCAGCTGCGCAGACCCACGGACCTCCTCCCATCTGTCCGAGATGATAAGAACCTGTAACATCTCCTGCCCCGCCGTCCAGAACGGATAGATCACCAGAGGCGAAAATACGCCCGTCAACCCATACTGCAGAACCTTCCACCTCCCAGAATACTCAATGCTCGACCAGCTCACGCCCTGCCATATGTCATTCAGCTGCCAAACCAGGGCACCCATGTTGTTCTCGGCTTTCCCTGCGCCACGCCGGTACCATGCTGCTTGAGAGACAACTGTCATCGCTTGGAAGACCTGGGTGCTCCAACACCATTGCGCGAAGGTCTGGTTGGAATCCTTAGTGGATGGAGTAGGCAGCCAACGTTCGACGGCAGCTGTCATTTCGGCCTGACCTTGGGGTGCATGGGGGTTTGGGAAGGTGAGATCGCCGGCAGGAGGGTGGTGGTCTCGTGACATGACTACGGTAGAGTTGAATGAGAAA